>JAVTVY010014151.1:0-52342 GCA_036873755.1 Hanleya hanleyi | reverse complement strand
TGCTCTAAAATATGTGATTAGAACTGACCAGGATGTTTTTGATGCAAAGCTAAATATCCGAGCCATTTTCAAGACATTCCGTACGAGCTAAGCTGTAGTTGCGGACGTGATTGGGACCAATTTGCGCTTATCGCTCTCAGAACAGAGCTAAGCGAGTAAATACGTTCATTTTCGCGAATTCGAATCAAGGCTCTTAGCTTTCCAGATCGTTGAGAGGAACCCTCATAGACCGTTCTTAATCAATCACTCGCACATATCCTCAACATATTCTCAATCAGCAATGATGAACTTTGATGAACTTCGGTGTCAAACGTCATAGCAGAAGACAGAAGTTCGAAAATATTAAAACGGTATCTGGGAATGATTAATTTCAGTAAAGTAGATTTCTTTTAATAGAATCTTGTCATTAACATGGCCAAGGATAGGGGAAATAGTTAGTTTCTTCTAACCTACAATTACGTTCATGAATATTGCAAGCTACAAATTAAGAAGGTTCCTGACAATTTTGAAAATAAATGTCACTCGCTTAGACCTTAAACATTCAAAATAAATGATAGAAGTTAGGGGTCACTGGGGTTATTTTTGCAATATTTAGAATTTAATATGCTCTATTATACTGATTAAACGCTATTCTAATATCATTCTGATTGAATCTGTTTCTGAGTCTGTTTTTAACCAGATTGCTCTAAAATATGTGATTAGAACTGACCAGGATGTTTTTGATGCAAAGCCAAATTTCCGAGCCATTTTCAAGACATTCCGTACGAGCTAAGCTGTAGTTGCGGACGTGATTGGGACCAATTTGCGCTTATCGCTCTCAGAACAGAGCTAAGCGAGTAAATACGTTCATTTTCGCGAATTCGAATCAAGGCTCTTAGCTTTCCAGATCGTTGAGAGGAACCCTCATAGATCGTTCTTAATCAATCACTCGCACATATCCTCAACATATTCTCAATCAGCAATGATGAACTTTGATGAACTTCGGTGTCAAACGTCATAGCTGAAGACAGAAGTTCGAAAAAATTAAAACGGCCAACTCTTCCACGTGACTCTGATGCGCATTTCTGCTGTACTGAAGCCTTTTCAAGGAACAAGCCAGTAAAATACAATGGTGCTGTATATAGGCGATACTGTTGACATGTGAATGTACTAGCAACAATATCCTATAGCGTGAAAACGAGTGAAATCTTAACAATAGACTGCTGGTATTATACATGCATCAGGTGATCGACTGACAGCTAGTTTTAACGAGCAGAATCCCAAGTTAGCAGTATAGTTTGACTATCGGTACTACATCAATTATCTCTTGAATCTAGGTGAATACCGAGAAGTAAACTAGTTTAATCATCGTTGTCACGATCGCAATATAAACATATCGTCGGAATATGAAAGATCTGAATAATTCACGGAAGCCCGGGGAGAAAAATATTGCTTAGTCGCTATCTCGTTCACACGACTTACTAGTAGGCCTACCACTTTCCAAACTCCGAACAGCGCATGTCAGCTGAACGACTACCGTCTAGCCTACAAGCACTGCCCGCAATTGAAATTATCGTTAACACGCTCTCAGCGTAGAGATTACTCCGCCAATACAAACCTTCTTATATCACTGTAATAACCTCATTATTCATTAACGAAATATCCCCGAAAATCTGTTCACTAATAACCTACACTGCATGGTTTCACTGCTAGCGAGTTTATATGTTATTGATTTCTGTTTGTGTTCGCATGAATATAGTCCATGCGTATGGAACTGCCGTAGTGATGGATACAATGGATCCTATTACTAAATGTGTAGGGGTGACAGCTTGACAGGCGATCATATGTCGACTGTTTAGCTTTGTCGCCGAACGCAAATTAAAGCGCCGTGTTCCAATTAATTGTTCTAGATATGCTAAGTTTACATGTTGCTATGACAGCATTTCTGTCATTTCAGGCTAGTTAGCAAATAAAACAATGAACATGTAGTTTGTCACTCCCCCTACATCGCTGTACTGTTTGGAAAGTCCACTTTCTAAATCGAGAGTGACCAATCGAAACGTCAGCTTCGCCAGTAGACTGTGTCAATCAGCTCCGGAAGCCACATCGAATAGCTTAAATTATTCTTTAAATATCACATCTACCGTTACCCAAAGTGATATATGTGTATAATCCTGAATATAAATACAGGGCCTCGTTACCATTGTTACATTGCTAATTGGTTAATTATGCTGATTTGGAGGAGGGGGTGGGGGAGGTCGTCACTTTTCTTCAAGTCAGCCTCTCCCCCAAGTCAACATAACCAATTAACAACGGTAACGAGCCCCTGTGAATATAAACTTTTTAGTAATATCAAAATTGCGATGGTAGAATGTGGTGGGGGATGGGGTATTACCCTCAATGTATTTAGTTAATCTCCATCCGTCGCGTTCTCTGAACGTATATTCATTGTATAACCACTTTGCCCTATTCCAAACATCAAGCATCATTTTTTCCATATTCTTTTATCGGTATACAGTTTGGAGTTGAATCTGCATTTCTGTCAAGACTGGACTTACAATGTAATAAACAGCAAATGATTTACAGCTAATTTATCATGTCATTTCCATCTATTTTCACGAGCGCCATCTATCGAGACAATCAGTAAATGTAATTGAGATCAACAGGAAGGGAAAAATCTGTAATGTATATGTTATCAAGTTATTCGGACCAATTTGTTCCGCCAGCACGAGATATTTAACGGATTATTTGACCAAGCATTGCTGGCAGTTTCCGCTCGCACTGACAACAACATCGATGCGCGTGCGCCGAGCGAGGTCGCCTCTCGACAAATCTCGCCTGCTTTTTACGCTTCCTGCAGTATCGCAAGTGGCAGTCGCGCGAAAATCCGTTTAGAAGAAATTATGTCTATGTGTGTGTGTGTCCGAATATCGTTTTAAACCCATAAACGAAATAAAGATATAATCTCATTCTGTCTCTCCAAGCATTGTGAAATCTGACCCTCCGTAATATCGCTTTCCTTTTATAGAAGTTTCCCGCTGAGTCTGGGTATCGCGCTACTTTATCAGATTGTGTTTTTCTGATTTTCTGATTTGTCGATTTTTTTCCACAAAAACAAGTTAAATGACGTTCGGTCCTCCGTTTGCCGGAATTTATCTATTTCCGGAAACTGCCGGCCATTACCGAGGTTTTAAATGGGGACATTTGCCGTCGACTCGCGGAACGACCGGAAGTGGAAAATATTGCGTGGAAATTAGGCTGTATCTGAGATCTTCAATGCATGCAAGAAAACAATTTGTGTCGGGAAGGATTTTCCAGGGAGTCCCTTCGTTTCAACCATTAATCAGAAACATTTTCTGAAAGGTTTAATTAACGTTTAACACGAGATGATAAAAAGTGTCACTTTAGCAAGATATTAAAGAAAGGGCCAGCTCCTTATAGCCAATTCCAGTGTTTCCGTCAACGGCAAACTGGCAATTGGCACGGCATTATCGGAAAGATGTTGTAGGCACGCCGAGGCAGATTTCAAGCTTGAAATTAAAATTTTGATTTATAATTATTTACCGAGTATTTGAAATACGAAACTTACATAGATAGATCGCTTCTATAGTTTTCTATTATTCACACAGACAATTAAAGAGATTAGGGATAATAAAGCGATCATAAAACACAAATATCCTAAAGAAAGCTGTGGCCAATAAATAAATATAAGATATATAAATAATTTTTTTCAGAGCTGAAATATATGCGCAAATGATTGGATTCATCTAGAATGACACGCTTTGAAAAAAATCAAATAACCGTTACTCACATTGATGCAACAAAATAAGAAATAAATATATACAAAGAAACGGTAATTGAACTTTCGGGTTGAAACATGATCCAAAAGATAACATAACCTATAACTGGATTTTAAAATATTTCCACATTTTATTTTCTGTGTGTTATTTAGGAACGTTTTAGGATTAATCTCGCGTTTACGGAAAATAACTTTCCGGCATTCCATGAATCTATTTGGTATAAAAGTCTTTGTGAAATTCGAGTGTGTATACTTTATTATATGAATCAAAGAAATATCTCATGCATCTCAACCAATATTCCCGAGTTCTGTAATGGATGCTTTATTTGAAGGTAGATCCTCCAGTTTCAATTCTCCAAATTTGACATGGTCTTTACCTGGGTACTTGATGTAGGATATCTTTTAATGTATAACTTAATATATTAAAAAAAATAGAACTGTTTCTTCTCTTTGTTGTCTTCGTTTTCAAGGGAAATGGAGAGCGGAAACTTGCTTATTGACACAATTTCTAGCCTATTCGCATAATTCTAGGTGTAAAGAATCATGGGTAATTCAAAATAGCGGCAGATGCTCTTGCCTCAAAGTTTTGCTTTGCATAAAATAACGATCGTTCATTGTAAAATATACGTTCCGACAACATGACGTCAGCGAGATAGACAGTAAAGTTTATATTTACATTCTCTACTAGAGCTTCATTCAAACGTAACGTGTGGAAAGTTTCAACGTTCTGGCCCCAGGGGTAATTACGCACTTTGAAGAGAAGGGGGTATGTACAGTAATGGTAGACTGACAATGACCCAGACCTGGGTGTTCTTGCATTTATCGAATTTACCCCATGTTGAGGCGTTTACTCCATCAGACGTCCGCGATGCTTATCCATTAACGTCAGATAGTTGTTTGAGCTGATCTGTCATAACAGCTTCCGAGCTAGCGTATCTAATTCCGATTAAACCGGTGCTAGCGGCCGTGTGGATACTTCATAGTCTCCACATGAACTTCTGCAATGAAAGCGCGGCTGAGATACCAAGGCTACGTCCGAGAATCCACCGAATTCTCGGGTCTGAATGTGAGGTGCTGAGGGATGCTTTCCTGTAGAGTCATATGGTTGCTTTTCATTCGCCAGACGTCGTCAATTTTTCCCACCTCTTGCATATAGCTCCAACTCCAACTAAAATTGTTCTCCGATGTGACAGAAAATTGTTATCTTTTTCTATAAGAAGGTGATCAATTGCGGCAGGAAAACTGTTTCCCCTTCTATCACAAAGGTTTTGAAGCAGTGGGGTAGCCCGGGGAAGGTGGAGCGGGACGCGCAATGAATTTGTAGTCAAACTTCGACTCGCTAAAGAAAGGTTGCAATAGCTTTCATAAGGCAGCCATATTGGGGTAATCCACAGGAGGTGTCTTTTGGTTGGCTCTTGCTAATCTGGATAAATGAGGGTCAAATAAAAGACACCCTCTGTGTACCCCAACATGACCGCTCTATGACAGCTATTGCAACCTTCCTGCACGAAGAGATTAGGAATAAACGGGTTGATTTAATATGTGAGACATTTGTCATGTCTGGCTGGACAAGTTCTCTTTGCTTTTTATTTTTACCATATTTGACAAGAATGGCAGCGATTATTCCTGCATTGAGGTGAATTATTAATGCAATGGAGTCATTTGAGATAAAAACCTATCATAATGTGTTCTAGTTGACATATGAATTGGTCATACAATCGTTCAGCCATCAATTCGTGTTCCTAGAATTTGTTTTCCAATACCGATACTACTACACCAATTTACATTTGGGTATTATAGAGGGGGTTTTTTTCAGTGCAACCAAAACATATTAAAATGGTTTCGAGCAGACGTTTCAAAAGGGTCGTTAATATGTCATTTTAGTTTTTCTATCATATATCACGGAAAGCTGTTTCTTCCAAGAGTTATCGCCATCAGTAGTGAGCCCGGGAAGGAAAGATTGAATCGATGTTCTTTGACAATCCCACCCAATGGGGCTGGTTTAGTTCGTCCACATTACAAGATAATGTCCTGAGCAGACAAAGCGACGAACAAAAGGAATACGAAAAGGAGTTAATAAAAACAGCAGGAAAGGGATTGAAATAAATTCAGAGATAACATGTAGGGAAATGGAAATTGAACCCGTTATATCGAATTCAACTGTTTAGAAGCGATTTTCTTCCACGGGCTGTTTATCAGTGTTGAGATTTTTATAACAACACAGTTGATTGAGTATGTGTATCATTGAATAGCATTAACGAGACTTAGAATATCATCACTAGAAACTGGTGCATGGTAGTAGATTAGATGTGATAGAGAAATAGAGTAGATAGAATGTGAAAAATGTGAATAATACAAGCGTCTAGTCCGTCATTCAGTATTCAGCCGTTGTCCATTAACGAATTTCTACGTCCATAATCCAAAGACATAATTCATATAATAACAGTAGCACCAAATTAAAATGATAACAGTATTCATAAAACTAGGCTAATGTCCTGTAAACATAAAACTAGGCTAATGTCCTGTAAACATAAAACTAGGCTAATGTCCTGTAAACATAAAACTAGGCTAATGTCCTGCAAACATAAAACTAGGCTAATGTTCTGCAAACATAAAACTAGGCTAATGTCCTGTAAACATAAAACTAGGCTAATGTCCTGCAAACATAAAACTAGGCTAATGTCCTGCAAACATAAAACTAGGCTAATGTCCTGCAAACATAAAACTAGGCTAATGTCCTGTAAACATAAAACTAGGCTAATGTCCTGTAAACATAAAACTAGGCTAATGTCCTGTAAACATAAAACTAGGCTAATGTCCTATAAACATAAAACTAGGTTAATGTCCTGCAAACATAAAACTAGGCTAATGTCCTGCAAACATAAAACTAGGCTAATGTCCTGCAAACATAAAACTAGGCTAATGTCCTGCAAACATAAAACTAGGCTAATGTCCTGTAAACATAAAACTAGGCTAATGTCCTGTAAACATAAAACTAGGCTAATGTCCTGTAAACATAAAACTAGGCTAATGTCCTGTAAACATAAAACTAGGCTAATGTCCTGCAAACATAAAACTAGGCTAATGTCCTGCAAACATAAAACTAGGCTAATGTCCTGTAAACATAAAACTAGGCTAATGTCCTGCAAACATAAAACTAGGCTAATGTCCTGCAAACATAAAACTAGGCTAATGTCCTGCAAACATAAACTAGGCTAATGTCCTGTAAACATAAAACTAGGCTAATGTCCTGTAAACATAAAACTAGGCTAATGTCCTGTAAACATAAAACTAGGCTAATGTCCTGTAAACATAAAACTAGGCTAATTTCCTGTAAACATAAAACTAGGCTAATGTCCTGCAAACATAAAACTAGGCTAATATCCTGCAAACATAAAACTAGGCTAATGTCCTGCAAACATAAAACTATGCTAATGTCCTGCAAACATAAAACTAGGCTAATGTCCTGCAAACATAAAACTAGGCTAATGTCCTGCAAACATAAAACTAGGCTAATGTCCTGCAAACATAAAATTAGGCTAATGTCCTGCAAGAGAGAAGCGGTCAACAGGTTTCAATGATACCAGCAAGACATCATGATGTTCCAAAAATATCAAATCCGTATTGCTGATCAGCATTCTTAATCCATATGATATACGTTGTAAAGTCGTTATCTAGAGTATGATGTATCGCAGTCACGCGTTGATTGTGACTGTTCATATGAACACTATGAGGTTCTTAGCCCCAGGTTAAGCGAAATTGGACACAAGTTACGAAACGTACCGTCATAGGTCTTGCACGCTATGCTCGTATTTGCGAAATTTGAGAAACTTCGAGCGGAGGCGCTTGATGATAATACCCTGTTTTACAGGTTTCTGCAATAATGTTGTTACTTTGATTAAAATCGTCACATTTAACATATGATCTAGCAAATGCTACTAGGCGAGATAATCCAAGTATCATTTCCTTTTAATACGCCCTTTTTACAAAGAATTGAGAGAAGCATATGCATATAAGTATTTCTAGAAAAACTCAACAAGTATATATAAAGCTGTTACTTTATTATGAAGCACAGCTCAAGGTGTCCTCCGAAAATTAGGGAAATATGTCCACGAAGCTAATGTATTAAGACATACATCATAGTATTGTATTTGTTTGTCCTAACGACCAAGAAAGCGATGATATATAGTAAAAACTGTCAATAATCACACGGCTCTGATGCGCATTTGTGCTTTACTAAGCTTTCTCAAAGAGTATTCTGTTTAACACAATAGTACAGTATATATAGGCGATATTGTTTACAATGTCCTGGGAAAAATTCAAGTAACAAGTTCAGTCCCGTTAATCGGCTCATTCGTAACTTCTCGTTGATCTCCGGTGGCAGAAATCGGGTCCCTTCGTAGATTTTCGCTCAGCAATGCCGAATGGTAATCGGCTCATAGCATAATCTCCTTAAACAGGATATATATGATCTGTTCAGTGAAGAAAGATAGCGGGAGATAAACTTCTTTTCGCGAATGTTCAGCCATCGGTGTGCCGGGAAGTTGAATTTATGTACACTAATTTAAATATATCAGTGATCTAGACAGAATGCTCATTTGTTCTCTCCAACCCGAGTGCTGGCCGTGTTACTGCCAGAACCTGCTATCAAATACTAAGCAGGAGACCATATAATATACGCATATGATATCAGTAGAACTGTTCATGTAATCTATTTAATATTTGCTATGCAGTGTATAATGTCTCTCATAACTCAGTGTGCACTTATCTTTGCCACATGTGTGGATATGCTTGCATACCATATATCTCAACAGTTAGTATTTGTTGTTTATGCACTCGGACGCGAGCTCTAAGATATGTTGTCTGTCCAATGTAGTTTGAATCGCATCCACTATATATAATAAGATAAATCACATTCCTAGAATCGCAACTCATGTTTTCCTTTACTGTAGAGACACTACTCGAATTATTAAATGAAACGGATGAGCCTTCAATCAGGTATTCATATGTGCCGCATCGAGAATCTGTGCATTTTGTGACTTGAGGAGTGCTGGGATTTTCTACATATGCGGCACGGGTTTAGTATATTTTTCAGATTAGGAGCCTGTCTCTGGCTTTCAATGAGTTTCACATCTTTTAGAACATAATGCATTTTGGGGCACTAGTGCAGTATACTAATATTTTGCACAATTTTGGAATATAGGTCGGTGTTTTGAGAATATATGTGGTATAAACGCCATGCTTCTGTTCGGTGATTTCGTTCTTTTTTAAGAATGTAATCTCATGTGACTTGGCTTTAGTCAGACCTCAGTATCTTGATAATCTCTTTCGCAAAACCCCTCCTTGTGGAATCTTTTTCAAGTTCACTAAGCCTCTTTTTCATTAAGTTCGGTTCTGCCACAATGATACAGATGCGACGAGCAAGGTTATACGGAATATGGATCTTAGTATGTCATGCATGATTGCTTTTTAAATGAAGATATTGTCTAGTATCGGTGGATTTATGATATAAATCGGTGTTCTTGTTAGTTTTCGTTTTTAGTTATCAAAATATCGAGAAAGGGTAAATGATTCTGCTGCTTTCCATGGCAAATTTGATAGTCGGGTGCAGCGTTTGCAAAATATGGTAGAGATTTTGTATATCACCTTTAGACTCCTGCCATAAGAGGAAACAATCATCTAAATAGCTTTTCCATACGTTTCCGAAAGCTGTACTTTCCAAAATTTATTACTCACGGCATATAATAATTTTTCTTCACGCTTATGTCATTGTAGCGTACGTGGGGGCCATTTTGGTTCCCATTGCTGTGCCTAGAAGTTGTAAATAAAATACAGGTTGTTGAAATGAAACGTGTTCTTCTATAATAGGAATTTAGCGCTGTCTAGTAAGAACTCCCCATTAAGTCTTCGTTCTAAAACCTCAGGATGTTTATCGGTCAAGTATTCCATAGCTTCCAACCCTAACTCACGCGGTATGTTGGTAAAGTGACGTGACGTCAAGACTGAAAAGTACATCTGACGGTACATTTCCTGATAAAAAGTTAAGGATAACAATCCCAGCCAGCTCAATAAAGCTGCTCTGTCTGGCCTGGGGGGAGGGGGGTATCATGGCCCTACCGAACTGAAACTTTTTAAACTTTCCGCGAACTTATTGGCGTTATTTTGAGACTATTTGCATAATCTTGGGGAGAAAATATCTTGGGAGAATTAAAAATGGCGGCCACCAGATGCCTATCTTTTCTATCAGCGTTTAAGACAAAATATCGAAAAAATATCGAATATTGAAAATCAGTAAAAAATAAGCGAAACATGGCTTCTGATAAGATGACGTCACTGGTGGCCTTCTTGAATTGTTTTTACATTTCCTTGTAGAGCTTGATCCATATATATAGTATGTAAAGTTTCAGCCCTCTATATCCCAAGAGGTACCTAAATAAATATGAGGGGCCGATATGACCCTCATGCCTCAGTTCCAAGAGCGATCGAAATTTCACTGCACAGTTGCCTTCGATCTGAAAATTGTAACTGTTAGAGGTTATCCGTATTCAGATGTATATTTTGCACTCAAATGAACAAATAAAGGAAATAAAATAAAATAAGGTCGTCGTACAATTTATAATGACGCAGAAATCTTCAACTGGATACATTGTATACACCGCGGGAACCGTTTCGGCTATCATGAATGGATGCGTTATACGAGCGTCTGTGCTCATTTTTTTTTTACTCCGGGCCATTGTTAAATGGGCAAGGATTTGTATATACTGACCATTAAACGATTCCATAAATAATCTTCTGCAAATGCTATCAAACTGCACGATAAATTGTGAATGTTGAACTGTTACAAAAATTTGTAGACATATTCGTCATCTACATGCGTGAGATTAACTTTGGGAGTAATCATGTCAATTTTGAATCTACTTTCGGCAACTATTTTGGAATTCCCCAGAAATTCCCCAAAAATCACGTGGATTGCGGCACCCAATCAGATCTATAATAATCAGCCGCCATTTAGCGAGTCGCATGAGTCTTAAGGGTGCATTCCACACCTAAATGATGTGCGGTTAAAAATGGACAAGGGTACGGGTCTTCAGCCTCAAATATATGTAAAATTTTTAACAAAATCCCTGTAAAAGTATATATTTTCCGAATGGGCACACTCATGCCATTATTTCAGGAGACAAGTGAGCTATTGAAATTGAAAAGGAAAGACGTGCAATCCTCTTAAACCTTCTTCAATTCTTCTGAAAAATTTCATAAAATGTACGAAAATGTGTCAAATTCGATCCACCATCCAGAGAAAACAAACGAAATGATTTTCTTGTTAGACATGTGAACGTTTCTCCGTCCAACGGGCATTTTAAAAACGGGGGGAAAACAGGGGGTCGACCTACTCGGTTTTTGTCAAATTTTATCGCCATAAAGGAATCATCATTTTCGTTTCCCGAAAAAGTGAGGATTTTGGCCTGCCAGATATTCAATTCCGGAAACGATTAACTCTGCAGTGGCGTATAGGTGCGATCCGCAAGCAATTGTTATATCGTCGTTTGAAGAAATGGTTACGTCCAGCAAGGTGATACTATAGTTATCAGTTAGTAGAAAGGGGAGAAATTACCATGCTGTCAAAAACTTCCTTATTATCAAATTAGGGAGGGGCCACTTTGTGCGAAACCGTGGCAAGTGTGGAGTGCACCCTGAGTGTTATATAAGTTATACATATTTGTATTTTTCAAGGTCGGCAGAATTAGATATTTGAAGGTGGTATATCAAAGCATTAAAACCGGATTTCTCAGATCTGTACACCACCGGATGAAAACCAAAGTATGGGATATCGGTCCACACTAATGGAGACTGTCCATTCTCAAGCCATCTTATTGACGGTGTAGGGGACGCAAGCCATCTATTGGTAATGTAGGGGACCCACATGTTGTTAAAATCATGCGGTTGGATGCTTAATACTTTCAGATGTAAGCGCTGAACCTTACACTTCCTATAGATCCTTTCCATAACCCAGGGATGCTGTTTTTCGCTGGAACTGCCTAGTGACATCAAGAGAGGTCGGCTCCAGCCACTGGCAACTGCACACATATCAGCATATAATCGAGCAAAACTCTGCCAATATCTATCCGATTTTCATTCTGTTCAGTTATTATTAACCCTATCTGGCTTGGGCTTTTTGGGACATGTTCAGGCCTGGGGTAGAGAGAGGGGGGCATTTCGCCCCGCTCCACCCCCTCCCCCTACATATTTGTCTTAGCCATTTCGCTGGGGCACTGAAACTTACCACATTATACCCTTGAGTCAAGCTCTACCAGAAGATGTAAAATCCAAGAAGGCCGCTTTGATTATGTCACAGTGACGCCATTTTCAAAAAAGAATTTTTTGGTCGATTTTTCGAATTTTTTATTGGGCCTTATAAGGTTAAACCTGAAGAGATACCCGTTTCATAAATATATATAGTTTATAAAACATCTCATTTCAATTCATGGCGAATTATATCGAGAAAGGCATGGTGTCAATTCGCCGGGAATTTTCCGCGATATACCCACGCTCGCTTTTATCATTTTTCCTAAAAGCGCTTCCATAATTATTACAATAAATATATAGGATTACGAAAATATAAATATTATTTCTGTATCTTCAGCCGTTTTCTTGCAATGTTTACAGGAAAACGTGTAACATGACTTGGGAATTCCGGGGGCCGAGCGATTTTCAACACAATCGATGACGGCCGTTTCTTTCACATGTAGCATGTAGAATTTTAGGCCACATGGACAACTTTTTTTAATCTATAGGTAACCATTACGAGGCAGAAAAGTATACTAGTCTCGCCATTTTATCGAATTATTCGTTTTGTATACTAGAGAAAGCTGAAGAGTGAAAGTACCCAGATTTGAGTCTCTCGCATATATTAACAATTTCGACAGCCTATATATATTTTTTCCTAAGTTTCACTAGAAATCATACCACAATATCTTCGCAAGTTATTCATGGATTATATTAGAAACACAATTGAATACTCTCCATGTTTGCTGGTGTTTTGCCCGATTAGATTCTGATATGTGTGCCGTGTGTCAGTGGACTGCTACTAATGTGGTGGTGTATGGCGGAATGCTTCGCTCGACTCCCGGAATTTCCCAATTGATCGTGTTACACGTTTTCCTGTAATTACAAGAAAACGACTGAAGATACAGAAATGATATTTATATTTTCATAATCATATAATACTCGAGATGAAAGGATATATTTGGATTTTTTATTTTATGGAAGCGCTTCTAAGAAAAATGATAAAATCGTGGGTATATCTCACCATCGTTTTCGGTGAATGAATTAAAAAGAAATGTTTTTGAAACTATGTATTTCTGAAACGGGCATCTCTTCGGGTTTAACGACACCTGAACAGAATGAAAATCGGATAGATATTGGCAGAGTTTGCTCTATTATATTCTGATATGTATGCAGCTTGCATTGAGTTAACATGTGTCAATGGTTGGAACCGACCTCACTTTACGGCGCTAGCCAATGCCCGCGCAAATCAGAAGAGGTTATAAAAAGGGTCTATATTAGAACTGTTAGAGAAGTACCGTTATGGACAATCCAGTCCTACATTTACTACGTACTGGTAGTATATATAGTTAGTGGTGCTCTTGTTTCAATTTTAGTGAGGTTTTCATCTATTAAATCCCGAATTAGGGAATCTATTAATCCTACCAGGCCTTTTGGTAGGGGGGGATTTTGACCCCCTACCAAACTTTCAACGGAACGACAAAAAATGAGGGCTGACGCTCCGTGACTGTAGTTTATCATATTCGGGTGGTTTTGAGCCAACTTGCATAAACCTTCGACCAGAAGATCATGGATAGATTTAAAATGACGGCCATGTAGGGTAGCAGAAAATGATGTTTTCGTCATCTTACTTCGTAATTCCTGCTTATATGCGAGGAAAAGTTGACAAAAACTATTTTATCTCCAATCAGATTATTATTTACTAATTTATCATGCAGCTTTTGCGAAGAAACACGAAAAATCGACCCAAAAATGACATTTGAAAATAACGTCACTGTGACGTCATCAAAGCGGTCATTTCCTGGCCCGTATAGTGTGGTAAGTTTCAGCTTCCTAGCTCAAGGGGTAACAAAAAATATATAGGGGGGACCGATATGCCCCTCCCCCCTGGGCCCGCGGTGGCTGAGTGGTTTAAGGCGCTTCGCTGATGATCGCTAGTCTCAGACCACTGAGCCGGTACTGGTTCGAGCCCCGCTGGTGCATGTGTGAAAGTTTGCCAGTTACTTGCCGACGGGCGGTGGTTCTCTCCGAGAACTCCGGCTTCCTCCAACAACCAAACTGGCTGTCACCATAGGTGTGAAATAAACTTGAGTATAAATCAATCCCCCCTTCCTCCGGGCCTGGACAGGTCCCCAAAAGCCCAGGCCAGCTAGGGTTAAACAAACGCTTTATCTACAATTTGTATACAGAAAATATGTCCGAATACAGGTAAAATAACCAAATCCTTGAATTCGAATTAATGTCAAAACGTGCAATCGATCATCAATTCAAAATAGTTTTTTATCAAGCATGACAAACTCTTAAATTATTCTGTTTTAATACTGCCATATTGTTCTATTCTGAAATGGCCAACAGCCATACATCCTTTACTTTTCGCAATATTCATTTCTTGCATGTATTATATATATTCTATGACATCGCTTTAATTTTCTAATTTACTATGATTGCCCTGACAAAGAAATCGCACAACAAAGGAGATATGTGTTCTAATGATACGAGGCTGTTACAGTTATGAGAAAAGCCCTTTACAACCCACCTTTCCATAATTTCATCAAACTAATAATTGAATTTGGTACAACGAGAAACACCTTAAATGTTTTGAAAGACGGGATATAATGACTTGCACACAGAGAGGTTGCTGAGTACATCGGTCGGTATATATACCTGTATGGAGGAGACTGGACAATTCACTCACTATTCCTCATTGCAATGTGTTTGCAACATCTGGCCGTATTATTACAAAGATATTTCAAAAACAAGCTAACAAATTAACATCAAAATTGTGAAAGGAGCGTAAACGTTGAAGCATAAGTTATAACAATACAAGATTGTCGATGGGATGTCGCCTGGGGAAGGCACTAAAGCGGCAACTTATTCTAGACGACACACTGAAGGTAATAGACACAAAGGGCCAGGTCTAATTTAATTAAAATGTAATTTGAGGTATAATTAATGAAGGCTTTATGAAACGAGTTTTGTGGAATTTCCTAACGACTTGTTAATACGGTGGCAACATGTGCAAAGTGATTTTGAAGATGCGTAAAGCCTTTGCTAACTCACAAGGACTTCCGGTGTGGACACATGGGGTCTTGCATCGATGTTCTTCGACATTTGTATGTACTTCCGCTTCAGTCGGTGCTTATATCGTGTGGTCACTGTAATCAAGGTGTTCACCTGATCATCTACAATAACAGCATGACTACATGAAATACAGAACATCACATCTTATCTCTTTCGAGCTATATTCGACAAGTAAGCGTTTACTCCACGTCGAGCATTGCAGACTGGTGTTCTGAATGAAAACTTGTACCAGGTCTGTATCCTACGGAGTGGAGCGATCGCAACTTCCTCCCGCCACGCTCGCGCGAAGTCGATTTTATGTTTTCTCACACTTTATTATAAAGCTTTTATACGCATGTTTGTCTAATGTTGATTGGGAACTACACAAGACACCGAAAATCGTGGAATAAACCATTGCTAGTTTTGTGTATTTCACCGTTGTTCTTATTCCTATAAACCCATATTTTGTAAAATACTTTTTCAGTTATTTTTTCGCATTTTAGGACACTATAAAAACAAATCAACGGCAGCTGAATCACACATCGCTAACTGACCCCATGAGGCTTTAGAATGCGCCAAATGAAGTCTAAATATTCAATTTTTTCGGTGGGGCTGGGGGGGGGGGGCATGCCCCCGATTACGTTCCACATTTTTAAAAATCGCACCCCCCACCCCCGCCAGAAATCCTGTGCACGGGCCTGTTGAACTGATATCTGACGGTGCCACATCAATGTCCATCAGATGTGCTGACAGAGATATTATATTATTTGCTCTTCGATATTTAATTGCGCTTAAGCATGACTGAGATAGAGGACATCACTGGAATAAAGGTTGATACTCAACTGTACAGGAGACTCTAAACAGTGTATGTAAAACATCGGTCTGGAGAGAAAAAAACCCTGCGAAAAACGGCTAATCATAACATGAAACACTAGCATTTATCATGTTATGGAATTTTCGGTCTTCAAGACGACAAGGGCTTGTGCGCGCGATCTTATGATATTGTAACGCGGTTCGGCTTCTCGGATTTCTCGAAGACTTGATAGCCTCTTTAAATGAGACAAGATACAAGAAAAACGAAGTTCATGTCTGTTGAATATTAAGCCGATTTATTGTAAATTCATTCCACCTAACATAGGAATGATCGGCAGCATTTGGCAGGCAGACCAACAAAACTTCATTAACATCAGACCATTTTGTAAATGTCTTTCAAAACTGGGAGATAGTTCATATATCATCCGAGACATGTTGGTGAATTAGTCTCAGTGAGACTCGATGGTATTGGCCTGTCTGAATGTGCCGGTCATCCTTTTTTATACATGCCATGACCTTACAGGGTTGAGTTAACTCTAAACTTAACTGTTGTAGTTGTGACAAGCTACTCAGCTATATGTCGCATTACCTAAAGTCAGTCGTCAAAACCAAGGATGATTGATTCAGTACACTTACGTAAGCAGTTTCTATGTTATCCTGTATAAATTTGAAATTACATAACTGTTTCTCACAAATAGATGTGTTCACAATAACTAAGAATCGACATTTCACACATCTTCCATCAATGAAAGATAAAGGACACGATCAAAGAGCGTTCATTTATCTCAAAGTAGAAACACAAAATGCGTAAGGCATCAAAATAATAGCAAAACTTCAAAGAATAGTCCATTATCAATAGCTAAGGTCATTACCAGAAATATCGGTCAAATACCATAAACAATTTATTCAATTACCGTAGTCCATATTCGTAGCGTAAGGTCACAATGCCATATTTACTATCATTACTCAATGAAAATACTCTAGGTATGTGAGACACGTGCCAGTCACACGACAAGTGTGCACATATCAAAATAACGTGTCCAAAACATAACACAAAGTCAAAACAATTGCTGGAAAATCCTTCCATTACCGCAGCTTCAAATCCACAATAGTGTATCAACACATTACATGTTCATGAAAATCAAAACAAAATGGCCAAAACAAATAACTTTTAACTGTATCAAAATGTCAAAACTCCAACCTACATGCAAGATAATATAATGTCAATCAGAACAAACAGAAGCAAATTATTTCGAAACAGATTTATCGTACTAGTTCAGTGCAAGAAAAATCATACCAATTCAGTGCAAGAGAAATCATTATGAAAGCTAGAAGTTTTATGGTTGACATGGACACAATATGCATTACACTTAAGGAAGTTGTCAATACGTGTTAATTGAAACCAATTCGTCATCCAACATCTTAGACTTATATCTGAGGATCCAAACAACAATTCAAAAAACAAATAACCAAATATCCAGGCTTCTATGGCCTAATCGGGAATTGTGGGGGTTCATCAGCCAACACCCACCAGGTTTCCACAGCCTATTCCAAGCATTCGTATGCTACAACCACTAGTACGTGCATGTACTCAGTGTATACGCGATAAACTAGGATAAAAGTAACTCCGAAAATGGAAGTCATTGTGATATAATATTCTATATTTCGGCTGTGCTTATGCCATCATAATAAAGAATATTATATCACAATGACTTCCATTTTCGGAGTTACTTTTATCCTAGTTTATTGATCTGTGGGAACAATGGATATACGCGATACTCTTAGTTTCATTTAGTCCAGATTGAGTAAGGTGTTTAGCTCACCAGCTACACTAGCTATTATGGAAGCTGATCGCGATAAATGTCCTAATAAAAAAACAAAAAAATTATCATTGTGGAACCACATCACAAGATTCTCGTACAAACTTCAAAGTCTAGATTTATCAATCTGCAAATCACCAAATTTATCAGTCACAAAGGATTTCATGCAATCTACCAGTTTCACCATTGATTTATCAACTTCACTGGGCATGCAGCATTATCAATAATAAACGAAACGAAACATGCACAAGATACGAAAGATATCAACATTTCTCATAAGGCATTATTATGGCACATAGAACATGATCGTTCAAGGGAGAGAGAGAAAATTAAGGTTAAACCTCGCGTTCAATACATGCTACCAATCTGTCTGAGGATTTAGTCCAGAATGTTCCAAGAAAGTTTTAAGAATACAATGTCTCAGAGTACTTAGGGCATGACCCATTTCTGTAAATAAGACACTGTTCATCACACGCACTATTGTCAATCGGTGGGAACTTCACGTCAGGCAGAATGTTCAGGGAAGTCCAGGCAGAAAATATAGAAAACACAGTTATGTTTTCAATCATTATAGCCATTTACAAGGCTCTGTTAAGTGGAACGAATCAAACTGTACCTGTAGATACTGTTCCACTGGCACACGCTGTCACGTCACCAAGGAAGAGGAGAAACCTGTCGCTGTTATAGGAAGGAACGGTGTTTGGGTTGATCTGAGATGATGGACATCACTCACGGCAGTTGTGGACATCAGTGAGAACTCCATCCAGTCAGAATTACAAGGCGGTTCAAGGAGGCATTGAACGGGGTCGCACATTTCACAATGGCCAACAAAAAAGGGCACCAAATATTTTAGTCAATCACCGTCCCCGTCTGGGTGACCTACCATCTGCAATACCTCAGTAGATGCAAAAAGGAAGGAAGGTCCTTTACCTGTTCTGCAATTGACGATTGTCCTTGGCCTAAATATCAGTTCGCAGATTGTCCACGAGTTTCGTGATACCTAGAGCAATGGCCTGGAGCTCCTGCACTTTTACTGGCTCAGCCATTTTGTCTAAAAATGGGAACTCTCAGTGTCCTTGGCCGATCGTCTGAATCTGTCGTCTCATGATCTTGTAGTTGTATCCAAAAGAAAATTGTCTTTATCCTGGCAAGCTCGCCATTATGGAATTTTCGGTCTTCAAGACGACAAGGGCTTGTGCGCGCGATCTTAAGATGTTGTAACGCGAAGTCGTCCGCAGACTCGGGTGATGGTCTCCATAAAACCCGTACAATGATAGATTCCAAGGTCCGGCTTCTGGGATTTCTCGAAGACTTGATAGCCTCTTTAAATGAGACAGGATACAACAAAAACGAAGTTCATGTCTGTTGAATATTAAGCCGATTTATTGTGAATTCATTCCACTTAACTTAGGAATGACCGGCAGCATTGGGCAGGCAGACCAACACAACTTCATTAACATCAGACCATTTTGTAAATGTCTTTCAAAACTGAGAGATAGTTCATCTATCATCGGAGACATGTTGGTGAATTAGTCTCAGTGAGACCCGATGGTATTGGCCTGCCTGAATGTGCCGGTCATCCCTTTTTATACATGCCATGCCCTTACAGGGTTGAGTTAACTCTCAACTAAACTGTTGTAGTTGTGACAAGCTACTCAGCTATATGTCGCATTACCTAAACTCAGTCGTCAAAACCAAGGATGATTCAGTACACTTACATAAGCAGTTTCTATGTTATCCTGTATAAATTGGAAATTACATAACTGTTTCTCACAAATAGTTGTGTTCACAATAACTGACCTAAAGGGTCATGAAATAGAATTTCGGAAATAGTTTTGTCAAAACACATCATCATATAGCATGCACAAATTATATAAAATTGGTAAATGAAAAGTCGAACTTTATGCAATTATATGGTGGCTAAGAAATCTACTTTTACGTGAAAATATGGTGGCTAAGAATCGACATTTCACAATGTGTAGCACATATTATGGTGTGTGGTTTCTATCGAACCGGCTCACGCTGTAAAATACGGTGAGAGTGGTGTCAAGGCCGTTGTATGATTTAAGCCCGTGATGTCTGGCCGGGGTCAGTGAGTAACGTTTCGATGGTCTCAGTTATGTACTTTGGTGAGCGTGAAAATCATCACTCATTTACGGCAAGAAAATTGACAAAAACTGCTGGGTAAATGTTCCTGTTTTTTCACCATTTAAATTGGCCGCTCGACGTGGAAGACGAAACAATGTATTTAATTGAAATCTCTCTTACGGATTTCTCTGGAAAATGGACCGAATCTGGCCAATTCTTCTACTTTTTGAGGGTTTTACAGGAAAATTGAAGCGAGTTTAAAGGGTATGCCAAAGGTTTAATTTTTTACCACATAAATGACGTCTTCCTTGGAATAATGTACAAAAAATTACAGTATTTTCGCTATTTTAGGATTACACTATCTTAGAATAGCACAGATTCTAGTGCTGCAAAATTGGTCGAGTCCCGTGTGGGATTCGAATCAGCGACCCCAGAGTCAGGGACCTAATCGCCGGCACTGTGCGTCGGCGATCTAAACCACTCGGGTTAAAAAATTACTTTAAGATGATATATGGATATAACAGGTTTGCGTTGAAGATTATTTGACTATTGGTGACCGAAGAGGGGACCCTATTGTTTATTTCCGGTTGAACTGGATTAGGGTGCACCCTTAAGAGCATAGCTCCATCGCGGATCGAAGATACATCAGCATGTCAATTTACTCATTTTTGCCCGGCTAATTTCATCTAAAGCACTAGATCTGGTCTTAGTTTCAATACAGACCATACCCTCGATTAAAAGAATCCATAATATATGAATTTTTGGTCTACTACATGGTATATTAGTAGTGGTATAACATTCTTGCTGTATAGATCTATACAAGAGTTATTCCCCCTGTACTGACATATAGTTTGTTTGATTGGTGCGATTAGATCCAACGAAATAAATTTGCCAGAAGTATTTTTTTCAATACGAAATCACTCAGCATCACGGAATAAATGGAAAGACTATGAACTACTTGGGTTTTCACATTCATTTCTAAAGTCTTTAGGGCACTTTCTTAATTACAAGCGTCGAGTCAGTCATTCATAATTCAGCCGTCGTCCATTACAGAATATCCGCGTCCATAATCCAAAGACCTATTTCACATTCCATATAACAGTATTAGCACCAAATTCAAAAAGACAATCATAGTACACATAAACATAGGCTTGTTTCCTGCAAGAGAGAAGCGGTCAACAGTTTTCAATGAGGCCGGCAAGACATCATGATGTTCCAGAAATATCAAATCCGTATCGCTGATCAGTATTCTTAATCCATAATATTCGTTGTGAAGTCGTCATCTAAAGAATGATGTATCTCAGTCACGCTTTGATTGTGTCTGTTCATATGAGTACCATGAGGATCTTGAAGTACATGGGTTCTTAAGTTCATCGAAAATAGTAAAGTGTAAAATGAGCTTTAATTTGGCTATGGGGGGGGGGCGAAAAGTTCCTCCCCTATATATTTTCGCTATCCCTAAGGCTAGAGAACTGAAACTTACGTAAAATGTAAAAACATCCAAGATGGCCGCCATGCTGACGTCACAGTGACGTCATTTTCAAAAAAGGCATTTTTTTGGACGCTTTTTCGGTCGGAAATTTCGATTATTTTTTATTTATGCCTTTTCTCGGCAAAAACTGCATGATAAATTAGTAAATAATAATCTGATATGAGATAAATTAGGTTTTACCTACGCAACCATGCGCCGACTTGCCCCAACATGTTCAGACTTGTTAACTGGAAGTCACGTGAATGGAAATTGCACAAGATATACGCAGATACGTGGCATTGCCGTTTGACCTTTGCATATCATTAAATCACTTGATCGAAAGCGATCCTTGACTCTGCGCAGTGATGTTTCTGATATTGGTTATGCACATGCGCAGGGTCAAAGATCATTTCAGGTCACGTGAATTAATGATATGCAAAGGTCAAAGGTCAATGCTACCTTTTCTGCTTATTCTCTATTAATGAATACGCTAAAACATAGCTCTTTAAATT
This sequence comes from Hanleya hanleyi, assembly GCA_036873755.1. Taxonomy (NCBI): domain Eukaryota; kingdom Metazoa; phylum Mollusca; class Polyplacophora; order Lepidopleurida; family Hanleyidae; genus Hanleya; species Hanleya hanleyi. The sequence continues at coordinate 30,517 of JAVTVY010014151.1, read as the reverse complement.
TCTCACACCACGTCCACACATAGGAACGATCTTTCGCGGTGTTAAACTTGAATAAATGGAAGAGTTATCTTCGAGTCCTTTACGTATGAGCATTTGGGAAGTGTGGCATCATTAGGCCATAAGTCTCCCGTTTCTGGTTAAATACCCTCGAAAAAAGGATGGTGCCGCTTTTGCGACTTTTTTTTATCTTGTTTCTGTTACCCTTAGACCAAATTGTCCATGGGGTATTGTCGTCATCATGTTGTTCCGTTCGTCCGTCTCCGGTTTTTCGTTAACACTATATTTCAAGAATGGCTATGCCTACAAACACCAAACTTACACACATACATCTGGTCACATAGCACAAGTCTGTTAAAACTCAGTGAGATTGACTCACTTTTCTAGGTCACCCAGTCAAATTATGTCAACTTTGTCACAAATTCCTTGTTACGACCATATCCGAAGAATACGGTCTAGGCTCACTAAACTTGTGTCAGATATACATCTGGTCATGGGATACTACTAAAATTGGCTTTGGGCTTTTCTCATTAACACCAGATCTCAAGAATGACTACACCTAGGAACTTGTCTCACATATGCATGTGGTCACGGAAAATAAGCTTATAGGAAATCTTTTGGATTGACCAATTTTCGGGGTAACCAGGGTCAAAGTTGAGTGATTTTCACCAATTGCTTTTTACCACCATATCTCAAGAATGGTAAGGCCAAGGTTCGATGAACTTACTCCAGACAACATGTCTGGTCAAGGGCTACTGCTAAAATTGGTTTTGGGATATTGTCATCATGTATGTATATCCGTCTATGTGTTTTCTTGTTACCGCCATATCTCAAGAATGACTATGCCTATGAGCCTTTAACTTCGATCAAGCATGCTGAAAGAGAAGCCTATTGAAGTTATTATCGTCAGCTGATTATTGCCACCAGATTGCAAACACGACACTATGTACATGTAAATACAGTCAAGGCCGAGGGATTTTCAGTGCTGTGTAAGGTTCAGGAATGTTTTTATTCGGGAAGAGCGCCGATTCAAGACAGTGGTATACGTTAAATCAAAGTTTAACATACCTCGAATATTTATTATTCATTTTGGTGAGTTTTACTAGCCGATAGAGCCAGAATCCTCACCCAAATGCATTTGAAATTAATTCATCCCAGATAGGTATATGGGGTACAGACATCAACTCGTGATCAGCGTGAATAAGTCGAATTTCTCTAAACTTCGGCTTCGCGAAAAGTGATAATAGAGTTGTAAGAAGATTGGTTGCTATATAAGGACTTTCTGAACAAAAGTAATCAACTTCAAAGTCTTCAAAATACAATGGCATTATGATTACCGTAAATAAAACAACGACAGAACCTAAGCAGTATGCAGTATGCAGTATGCAGTATGCAGTCCCTTCTTGCAGGTCAAACCTGTACAGTCCCTTATTATTTATTTCTTTTAATGTTGATATTGATTTACTTTCATATGTCATTACCCTGTTACTTCGGATTACCACGGATGCGTTCGTTCGGAGAATAACCTTTCTAAATTGAAATAAATATATCTTTAGATTGAACTAATTAGAAATAAAATCCCGGATTTTCTTTCTCAAACTATAGTTTAACATGTCATCATTGTGTTATATGGTGATTTATATCATAATATATCGTCAACACCTGTTACTGCAAGCCTATCCATATTACTCATTCGTATTACCCGAGAAATCATCGATAAAACACTGTATGGTGGACAATTTACGCCTTGACGTACCATCATAACATCAGCTTTCCACAAGTGATCATACAACGATAGTGTTTGGTGCGACATTGCTAATGTTGCGAGAATAGTGTGATAATACTCTCCAAAAACATTTGAGTGAACTGTTCCACTCAAGTTTGAGTGAAATGTACCTGTTCACTCAAACTTGAATTACTTTTCACTCAACTTGAGTTACTTTTCATTCAACTTGAGTTAAAACCACTCAAGTTCACTCAACTTGAGTGGGATCAATTTCCACTCTTATGCTTGAGTGAATGTCACTCAAGTTGAGGGCATTTAACTCAAGTTGAGTGAAAATCTCACTCAAGTATTGAGTGAGATCAATTTCCACTCAATTTCACTCAATTTTTTTTAGAGAGTATCATACAACGCATCGTATTATCGCATGGTACCAAGATCGTGTCATCGTGCTATCGCAGCGTACCATTTTATATTGCCATCGTACTATCGCATAGTGTCCGTGTCTTGTGTGCTTGAATGTGTGCTGTGGATAGAGAGTGTTTGGTTCCATGTTGCTTCAAACATTTCTTATTTGAAGCGGCAGGAACGCAACTTGGCTGGGTAGTGCTTAGTTTTTTTGTCGCGATATGACTTATATAATGTTGAAAGCGACGTTAAATCCTATTCACTCACTCACTCACTCACTCATATTATCGACTCACTCACCCAATGTATCTATTAATATAATCGCCTCGTACAACCTCACGGTACCACTGCATCGTGTTATTGCTTAGTTCCACCATATGTAACTAACGTATAGTTCTGTAGGACGGTACTATCGCATAGCTTCATCGCATCGTACGCTCCCATAGTACAATCGCGCTATCGTACTATCACAGACTTCCACTGTATCAGCGTAACATATCATGGTGTAACGATTAACCGTTTGTGTATAGGACTGTTCGAATCAGAGGGGGGCGTGTCACCGCTGGAAGGGTGGAAGAGCCCGTGCTGGAAGAGCCAGTGGTCGGAAATGCATTCCCCCGTATTTCTCGCTTACCAGAGCGAGATAGGTGTTGCCCTTTACGTGGAACATTCTTTACGAATTATGGATTGGGATGTCATTCTCATTTATGGACTATGAGCTGTAATTTCGCTGTGAAGGCGATTTTTCGTGTTTTGCGAAACGTCTCCGGTTGGCGGAGAGTGGCACAGGCTATATAAACTCGTGCAACTTTACATGTGTGGGGGAGACCAGAAAGACAGGGCTAGAGGAAGCACGTCCAGGTACAGCCTGTAACTTTCGATTTTGGCGCAATTTACGGTTGGGCGTAAATGCAGTTGTTTTGGCCTGGGAGTCTAAAAGCTTGTAAACTCCTGTAGTTAGTGTAACCTGTAAAAACACGCCAATCCAATGAGAATTTGCCAGCTCGCATTTTCGGTGTGGAAATGTGTTTGTGGTTATACTATAGTGTAGGAAACACGACAGCGTTGCGTGTCTAATATAGTTGTGGGGTATTCTATTATACTGTAATGAGACATGTTTTTGCCCGTAGCACATTCTGGCAATTTGCATGGTCTGACTTCGGTATAGAATAAGGTTTTTAGGTCTATACCAGTAGGTTGATAATTTCGACACTGTTTTGCTGAGCTAATCCCGCGTCGCAGAAGGTTGCAGAAGCTGGCGACCAGGTCGCAGGGAGTCGCCAACGACAGTTGACAGACAGTCGTGATGTTTCATTGGTACCAGATGAAATGGTAATACAATATATCCCCAAGTAAATGTCCTGACGGGCACGGAAAACGAGCTGTACGTGGTTGCTACCTGAGAGATCGTCATGAAGTGTAGTCACAGGCCGTGTTTATAGACGGGTCGCAGCAGCCGTGAGGGTTGAGACGCCGGGCTATACTTACCTGTGCGGGAAGCAGACTGGTGAGCTGACAAGTTAGGGTCAGGCTCCGACGACTGGGGGTGAAGAACACGCCGGATTGCCACGTCTCTGGAGAGAGCGTCACCGCCGTGACGTTCCAACGACTGGGGGCTGTCTCTGGAGATAGCGTTACCGCGTAACGTTCCAACGGGCCGTGACGTTTCAGCGACTTGGTGCCATATCTGGAGAGAGCGTCACTGCCGTGACGTTCCAACGCCTGAGGGTATATATATATTGGGGAGAACGTTACCGCTGTAACGTTCCAACGGGCCTTGACGTTTCAACGACTGGGTGTCGTATCTGGAGAGAGCGTTATATCCTTAACGTTCCGACGACGGGGTGCCATCCCTGGAGAGAGCGTTACATCCGTAACGTTCCAACGACGGAGGAAGAGAAGGGCCAGCAGCCAGGCCGCCCTTATACCCGGAAGAGAAGGGCCAGCAACCAGGCCGCCCTTATCGCGTGCCCATGCCAATTCAAAGCACTACATATAACTGTAAAATTATATGCATACACTCTGATATTATTTATATATAATATTAAGCTTATATGCACACACTCTTATTGGTATATAACATTAAGCTTATATGCACACACTCGTATTGGTATATAACATCAAGTTTATATGCACACGCTTCCTTATATGAGGTGCATATAACATCAAGTTTATTTGCATACACTCTCCTAGTGTCTGTACATATATGTAAATATCATTCCACTGCATAATGTTACATCTCCTTAGACATTCTGTCTAAGCCACGCGGTATAACGTTACATCTCCTTAGACATTCTGTCTAAGCCACGCGGTTCTACACTATTATCTGTAATCGCGTATAGTATTTGTTCAGAATATACCATAATAGACCTTTACATCAGCGTCAGTCATCCTTGTAGGGTTGTGATCATCTCTTCGATCTCCGGATCTTTACTAGTGAAGGGGCTAACTACGGTGACGGCCAGAATGCCAGTGGGCAATCCCGGTTATTGATTCGTTTTCTCGTAAACACCACGACTGGTCCTGCTCGTACACGTTACACGTGGAAAACTGGTGGCAGCGGTGGGATCTGGCCTGATCTTCAACAGAAGAGAACAACCGACTACTAGAGATGACCGACAACGACGGAGCCCGGGAGGCACAGGCGGCCGTGGGCCGGCCGCAGGGGCCAGCGGAGGACGCGCTCGAGGAAGTGGCCGAGGGGGAGGCAGCCCCCACACACGCGAAAGACGACGTCACCGAAGTGGCCGAGGGTGAGGCAGCCCCCACACACGCGACGACGACCCGCGGTCGGCGAGTGGTGAAGCCTCGCAGGTTGCACGACTACGTGCTGGCGTCCCAGCCCGTGTACCGTAAGAGGGGAGAAGCCGGACCCCTCCAACTGAGCGTGCAGCCCCGTGGACCTAATGTCGTGGGGCGGCTCTGCTAGCCGCCCAGGTAATTCTGTGAAGGAAATCTATTTGACCTGATGTCGTGGTGGCCCGGCCAGACCGCCGGAGGGCGGCCACCTAGTGATTTCGCCGGCCCTGATGGCCCGTAATTGGCGAGCAGTATTGTTTAAATTGATTCGAACTGTACAACTGGAACTGTAACGTCACCCTGGACGGAGGGACCCGTACGGCCATGACGGGGACGTCATGATTTGGAAAGTCGCGGGCAGTGTAACGGTTAACCGTTTGTGATTGGACCGTTCGAATCGGAGGGGAGTGTGTCACCGCTGGAAGGATGGAAGAGCCAGTTCGGGAGCGCCAGTGGGTAAAAATGCATGTCCTCGTGTTTCTCGCTTACCAGCGCGAGATAGGTGTTGCCTGTTATGTGGAAAATTCTTTACGGACTATGGATTGGGATGGCATTCCCATTTATGGACGATGAACTGTAATTTCGCTGGGAAGGCGATTTTCCGGGTTTCGCCACGTCTCCGGGGGGGTGGAGAAGAGCCCCGGCTATATAAGCTCGTGAGACATTCCAATCCAGGAGAGACCAGAAAGACAGAGCTGGAGGAACTACGTCCAGGTACAGCCTGTAACTTTCGATTTTGGCGTGATTTACGGTTGGGCCGTAAATGCAGTGTTTTGGCCTGGGAGTCTAAAAGATTATAAATCCTGTAGCTAGTGTAACCTGTAAAACACGCCAATCCAATGAGAATTTGCAGCTCGCATTTTCGGTGTGGAAACGTGTTTGTGGTTATACTATAATTTAGGGAACACGTTCGACTGGCGTGTTGTATGTAGTTGTGGGGTATTCTATAATACTGTAATGAGACATGTGTTTGCCTGTAGCACATTTAGGCAACTTGCATGGTCTAACTTCAGTATAAAATAGGGCTTTCAGGTCTATACCAGTAGGTTGATAATTTCGACATTATTGCTGTGCTATCCCGCTGCACTGGGACTAAAGCCACAATATTTATGGTCGATTTTGTTGACCGTGAAGCGGTATATGGCAAAAGTTAGGGATTCCCTCCACCCCCTGAAATATGCAACTGCACTAATACAGAGATAAATAAGCCAAACTTCCACTGCCATAATACAACGACGCAGACGGCCGTGCAACGCTATACGGGCGAGAACGAGCACCGTGATTACAGCCGGGCGGAGAAAGTCAAGTTACAGGCGGGCGTGCTGCTTTCATCAAGAAACGTCGGTAAATCGTGTATTCCGGGAGCCCAGCAAAAAGACCGCAGACGGCTACACGGACGGCGTCCAGCTGGAAAGAGACAAGTACAGATCACCGATCTTACAGGACAGAAAGATACAGCACACAGAGCACACAAGAAACAAACAGAACACAGATTCCAGTAGGATATGTGTATTTATCACACATTACAAGCAAATCAAGACCCACAGATTATAAACAGTACAGTACACGTCCAGACGTACAGATCACAGATCCTGCAAGAAGGATATGTGTATTTATCACACATTAAAGAAAGATACACAGAGCACAGCCCACACAGAAAAAGACAAGACATACAGATCACAGACCGCACAGTAAAGGCAAGTTACGGTGCAGGCGGGCTTCGTTTTACCGATGTAAAAGTGGTAACAAGACTTACAGACTGTACAGTCAAGCCAAGGCACAGATTACAGACAGGGTCAAAGACAAGATACAAGTTACAGACAGTAAAGAAAAGACAAGGCACAGCACAGACAGGCTTCCCCTCCCGAGAAACGTTGATTAAATGTGAAATCTACAGACCTGCGACCGGGTCGCCAAAGGTCGCAGAAGGTCGCAGTGGCTTGCGGCCGGGTCGCAGAGGGTCGCAGAGGGTCGCCAACGACAGTTGACATACAGTAATGATGTTTCATCGGTACCAGATGAAATGATAATACCATATATACCCAAGTAATTGTCCTGACGGTCACGGAGAGTGAGTGGTGCGTGATACTTACCTGAGAGATCGTCGTGAAGTTGTGTAGTCACAGGCGTGTCTATAGACGGGTCGCAGCAGCCGTAAGGGTTGAGACGCCGGGCTATACTTACCTGTGCGGGAAGCAGACTGGTGAGCTGACAAGTTAGGGTCAAGCTCCGACGACTGGGGGTGAAGAACACGCCGGGTTGCCACGTCTCTGGAGAGAGTGTCACTGCCGTGAAGTTCCAACGACTGGGTGTCGTATCTGGAGAGAGCGTTACCGCGTAACGTTCCAACGGGCCGTGACGTTTCAGCGACATGGTGCCATATCTGGAGAGAACATCACTGCCGTGACGTTCCAACGCCTGAGGGTATATATATATATTGGGGAGAACGTTACCGCCGTAACGTTCCAACGGGCCTTGACGTTTCAACGACTGGGGGTCTTGTCTGGAGAGAGCGTTATATCCTTAACGTTCCAACGACGGGATGCCATCCCTGGAGAGAGCGTTATATCCATAACGTTCCAACGACGGAAGAGAAGGGCCAGCAGCCAGGCCGCCCTTATCCCCAGAAGAGAAGGGCCGGCAGCCAGGCCGCCCTTATCGCGCATAGACATAAAGCACTATATTAACTATACAGCTATATGCATACACTCTCATATATATATATTATTGCCATATAACATCAAGCTTAAACTGCACACATTCTCTTCTATTATCCACATATACACCAGGGATACGTTTAACTTTATATGCACACACCAAGTGTACGTATCCGTGAACTTTGTGTGCACCCATCCTCTCACATCACGTGTATATATACATCAAGTTTATTTGCATACAGTCCCCTAGTGTCTGTACATATATGTAAATATCTTAACGTTGCAGCTCCTTAGACATTCTGTCTAAGCCACGCGGTTTTACGCTAGTATTTGTAACCGCATATACTATTTGTGCAGAATATACCATAATAGACCTTTACATGAGCGTCAGTCATCCTTGTAGGGTTGTGATCATCTCTTCGAGCCCCGGATCTCTACTAGTGAAGGGGTTAACGACGGTGACGGCCAGAATGCCAGTGGGCAATCCCGGTTATTGATTCGTTTTCTCGTAAACACCACGACTGGTCCTGCTCGTACACGTTACATGTTATAGAAAACCGAATCTCTAACATTCCCCTCCAGCTCCAGTTTTCCTAGAAAACCCCCTTAAACAGTTGAAGATGCCAAATTCGATCAAATTTCCATAACAATCTGCAAGAACGATTTCTTATCTTTTTGTCCCGTTTTCCAGGGCCGGTGCCAACTTGAAAAGATGAAAAGGAGGACGGGGGTCGACCTACCAGTTTTGACAGATTTTGTTAGGCAAGAAGAAAAATGATGTAACAGAAACGGGCAGTCTACCCTGTTAAGAAATTAGACAGGGGTCATTGCTTAGGAGTGAGCTCTTTACTAACCGAGAAAACATCATAACAATTCACCCTTCAAAGGCCCCAGAATTACGACCACGTAACCCTCTTTCCAACGACGACTGTGTTTGAAGGATATTGGAAAACGGTTGTCGATTATTACAGGTAATGCAACACGGTCGTGTGAGCAGTTGTCTTCGCTCAGGCCCGATGTCTCAACTTTCAGCTGAATGAATTTTGGAAAATTGCGAGTGCAAATTTCTGGGATATTTTGTGCGAAAAGGAGATGGTACGATAAGGCGGGATTTTTGCGGTTGAAATCGAAAAAAAAAAATGTCCCGATATAAGTGTGTCTTAATGTAACGACAGAAGAAAATATATGTACACAATATATGAATGTTCTAGCTCGATTGCCTTATGGTTATAGTTATGACATGAAATTGAAATCCGCGCAGCATGTGCTATTTCATGAATTAAGGTTCTAAATGGAGTCGTTCACACATTTAGACACGAATGACACCTTGGACCAAAACACCATTTAACTTGGTGATGGACGGTGGCATTATATCTTAACTGCTGGAAAATATTTTCGGTCCAGAATGTCCTTCGTGTATAAATGTATGTTTGAATGACTCGATTTAGACTCTTTTTTCACGAAATGGCAAAAGCTGCGGATTTCAATGTCATGTCATAACTATAATCATAACGCAATCGAGCTAGAACTTTCACATAGTGTACATATATTTTCGCCTGCTGTTACATTAAAACACATATATTTTTAGAACATTTATTTTTTTTAGATTTCAACCGCAACACGTTCGTACCATCCCCTTTGCTGCTATAACCATCTTGGAAGCAAGAAAGAAATCGGTGCTCGATCAACTGATTCTACGAGCAAAGATAAATTCATTTCTGGTAACTGTGAAGTCTACCGCATACCTGCACGTCGATGTCAGATTGTTGCTGTTGTTCAACTTGTTGCATTATCCGAAGTACAACGTTTTCTATGAGAAGCAAAACTATTGCTCAGAATGATTTCTTCAATAGTAGATATAATAGACAGTTATTGCACGCCGTGAAGTATGGTAATCTACAGAAAGCGAACTCTGAGGGGTGACATCAGGATTTATCGGCAAATAGGCGATATTCAACGTCGGAGTGCGCAGCTTGCCGAGAGCTGAAAAATCCTGTCGCGCCTCACATCGTGCAATAACTGTTTTATTATGCCCAGTGTTTCTGCAATAACATTAATTAGATGATATAGTTTTTGATAGCAAACCATGAAGATATTCAAACATATTTCCAAAAGTCAAAAAAACAACAACTATCGACGAATGTGTGGTAAAATGTGCCATTTCCAAACAGATCTGTGTCTCTATCTTTGATTGTAGAACCAGATGAACAAATATCAACATTATTCTTGCATCTTGTCGGTCGTAGAAGCTGGTTTTGGGTAAAATATTTCCAAGGCTTTCATACACACACACACAGCTGCAAAAATTTCCTCAGCTCAACTTTCGGTTTAACTTCCGAGCCAGCTATATCCCCGAAAACGATGAGTCGCCGCGAGTAAGCAGGAGGTCGTACAATATTGCACCTAGATCATATGCTATTACCGCGAGAACATATCACAACCAAAACGTGACTGAGATACTTACTCCGGAAAACGACTTGAAAATTCATTTGGATAAATAATAATGCTCAGTGATTAGAATTTCATGTGAAAAACATCATCATATCTTGCTACACAGCCAGAAAAAAAGTGATACTTATCACCCTAAAATGGTGATGACAGCATCACCCATAAAAGGTGTTGAGTTAGAGCCATTACCCTTTTCCACCATCACCTTAAAATGGTGATCCCTATCACCTTAAAAGGATGATGGCTATCACCTTAAAAGGATGATGGCTATCACCCTAAAAGAGTGATCAGCAATGAGTGCAAATGTTCATGTCATTGCCCTAAAAGGGTAATGGCTATCACCCTAAAAGGGTGACGACCTGGGCCATCGCCTTAAAAGGGTGACGACATTGGCCATCACCCTTTTTCATCCCCTTTAAAGGGTGATGAACAGGCATCATTACCATAGAAAGTTGATGGGCCATCACCCTTTTTCTGGCTGTGTAGCATCATGGAAAACTCTTGATCCCTTCTCTCTTGGAGGAAACCACAATGTGTTATTATTTTTTATTTTTTTTACTCATACACATCTGGAATTAGTACTGTCATGCGAAATAGGTCTCTTACCATTATCGACGCGGAATTGAATGTCGGATCTGACGCTTGCTATCGTCTCGAGGTCGTTTACTTTTGCAGAGAGTTTAATGTTTTTGTGATGATACATTTCTTATCCGCATTTACAGAGAATCATGCGACAAGCAATAAGACTGAAAATTGCATGGGGTCTAATAACTTGATTAATAACTCATGCATCGCTCTCGTGCCGCTGTCCCGAGCTGAGAAATCTCCATGTCTTACCTCATGGTGTATAATACCGCATACGTGTTCATTACTGTCATGAGGGTTACCTGATGTGATGTTCCGTTTCTGCATATTCAATTGAGCCATATGCTATTATGACTATCAGTTACCTCTTTATTTCCTATTTCAATCCTCGTCCCTACAGGCAGAAACCTATTCAAGGTATCACGTACAACAATATACATAAATATATATATATATATTTTTTTGTATATTTATATCTTAACTGACTAGTTTTAGATTCAAATTTTGTTAAGTAGTCTTTCTATTTTGTTAAGTAGTCTTTCGTTAAAAATTAAAGAGAGAAGTTTACTTCTCAAAGGGATGAAATATACTCCGACGCCAAAAAGAAATAACCACGAACTGGAAAGTGACATATCCCATTTTTGTAGAAAACTGAGACTACAGGAACTATTTCATGATACTCCAAACACCAATGAGTCGCTTTTAAAAAATAAAAGCACTATTGAACCTGGCAGAGGTAGGGACAGAAATCCGGATATTTTCATAGATTATTTGACTCATTTTCGCAGAGAAACCAACCATGTAAATACGATATCTAATCTCAGTTCGTCTGAAGTAACAGCCCTAAAATGTCTCCAGAATAACAAAAATATAGTTTTAAAAGAAGCAGATAAAGGGTCGGCAATCGTAATCATGGATCGGGAATATTACCGGGCTAAAATTGAAGGTATGTTAAATGAGAATGGTACATATGAAAACATTAACCAAAATGTAGATAATATCGCTTCAAAGAAAATTGATAATCTCATACAAACAAATGGTCAAGGTCTCACCAAATCCGAAAAAGACTACTTAACAAAATTTGAATCTAAAACTAGTCAATTATATGGCCTACCCAAAATCCATAAGTCAAAGGAGATCATATCAGCTATAAAAGAGCAAAATTCTGAATATATATGTTTGAACTGCCCCAAAGACTTAAAGTTTAGACCCATTGTGGCCGGACCGACCTGTCCTACTAATCGCTTAAGTCAACTCATTGATATCCTTTTGAAGCCTTTTGTTCAGTGTGTACCATCGTATGTAAGAGATGATATTGACTTCCTCAACCATCTTCCTGATACAATTCAAGAAGGGGAAATTTTCTGCACACTGGATGTCACAAATCTATACAGTACCATAACGCACAAACTTGGTCTTGATGCTGTAAAATTTTGGCTAAATAATCACCCCGAGAAGATCAATGCGCGTTTCAGTGAAGAATTTATCCTTTCTGCTATCCAACTAATCTTAGAAAACAATTCCTTTGAATTCGGCGATCAAAATTATCGTCAAAATATTGGAACAGCTATGGGCACCAAGTTTGCGCCTACATATGCGACCCTGGTTCTAGGATATCTGGAACAAAGGTTTCACAGGGATATCGGTGGGTCACATGGTTTAGTTCTCCAAACATATGTTGAGAAATCTTTCAAAAGGTACCTGGATGATTGCTCTATTATTTGGGATACCAATATAGCAGATATTACAGTTCTTTATAATGCGCTGAATAGTCTTGACCCATGCAGATATCAATTTCACCATCGAAACTGCGCATGATCAAATTCCTTTCCTGTACATTCTTGTTACCCGTCGGGATAACGCGGTTATCACAGACATATACTATAAACCTACTGATACAAAACAGTATCTGGATTATAGGTCCTGTCATCCGCGTCATACGAAAAATCAAGTGCCTTTCACCCTGGCAAGGAGAATTTGTACAATTATAAAGGATACGGAGTTGCAACAAATCAGACTTCTTTGATAAAGAGAAACTATCCTTCCAGGGTTATAGAGATTGGGATTGAGAAAGCCACAAAAATCGAGATTGAAACTCTTAGAACAGTTAAACCAAGTAACAATGCTACAGACACGCTATCTTTTGTTAGTACCCATAACCCAAACAATTTTAATTTTTTTCCTGTAATCTACAACAATCGACCAATGTTGGAGTCTAATAATCACCTAAAACAAAGTTTCAATCAAACTAGGATCATAAACGGTACAAGACAGGCTCCCAATCTCAACAGACTTCTAACCAGGGCAAAATTTCTACCCATGTCACTCCCGAATTACGCAACTTCAAAATGTGGAAACGCTCGATGTAAATGTTGTAAAGAAAACCTTATTATAGGTAATTCCTTCACATTCCATGTAACCAACTACACTTTCAAGATAAATGCAAACATCGATTGCAACTCCAGAAATCTTGTCTATGTTCTCTCGTGTTGTGGTTGCAAGAAATACTATATAGGACAAACAGGAGACACTGTGAGAAACAGGACCCGCGTACATCGACAGCAAATAAACACGTCCAGTCTTCGTTTCTTGCCGGTAACAAAACACATAGGTACATGCGCTGGACATCTTGACATCAAGTTCAAAATTTGTCCATTTTTCAAGTTATCAGGGGATAATAATAAATTGAGAGAAGTTAAAGAATTGCACTTCATTAATAAGTTCCGCCCGGAACTCAATAAAGTGTAATCAATTCACCTCTCCCCCACCAAACCACGCATATACTTGTATTCAAGAAACCTTATTTGCCATTAGATTTGACATGTTTTTCCTATTTCATTTTCGCAACCTCATAATTAGGTGATACTTTTACCCATAATTTAAATGAATGTGGTTAGCAAATCAATGTTTTCTATTATGTTCTCTCCTTAATTGGCAATAGTATACAGTATATAACATAAACTAATATAATAAGCACGTCTAGACCAGAATGACCTCTCCTTGATTGGTATTTCTATACAGTGTATAGCAAAGATTAATGCAATAAGCATGTCGAAACCAGAAACTTAGACCTCATACAGGTCTACACCATTGTCCATTGTATAAGCTGTTTTGGTCGATTTGCTTATTCTCTTAACTTATTATTATTGTTGTTATATCTTACATACCCTTTTATTAGTTCCGTTTTGTTTATTTGTAATCTTATGCATGTGAATTATGTCGCCAAGACCACCGTAACCATTTGTGTAAAACACACATGCATAAATAGAACCGCAATCATATTAAATTTAATAAACGATGCTTTGATAAACTGCTGAAAGCAGTATAACTAGTTAGCGAAATCAATCAGTCCGAGTTTGTCATGACTTTTTTCTAGTACTATATTTACCATACACAAAGGCAGTTTATACTGTGATCATTTAGTCTATATATATATATATATATATTTAAAGAATTCCGAAACGCCATTTTGATTGAATCAGAACGACAAATGAGCGTTTGGAAAGCATTTACAAATGAAAAGTTATCCAAATATATCGGGACAAGGTTTTATTTATGGCTTTACTTTCTCTGGGAAGGCAGTTATTCTCAGAATCCAGAAAGGTTCAAAGTGGTAGATAAGAAAACAACCTGCTGTCGTCGGTCGGTTTACCTACATCGAGACAGGAAACTCTCCTGTGACATCGTCATTCCTATAGTGTATTCGATTAAAAATTTCTTTGTTTGTATACTTTCATAGTATATATAGTATAACATGGGTGAATATATCAATATTCTGACAGCTGACATCCCAACGGGGATGAGACAGTCGACTAGATGCATTCAAACGGACACAAGCATACCTTAGCAACAGACGGAAACTCTCCAATCAACTGACCGTTAATCATTATGTCAGTATTGTGCTAGAATGCTCTTGCCCACAGAAATGACCCAACCCGAAATATGCATGGTCAGTGTACATGTATAACTATTATTCTCTGAATAAGCAAGAGCAATGCCGTGGCAAATTGGATCATCCAAAACCATACAAGTGATACCGATCCAGGGAGGCAGTAGTAGTGACATGGGGAAACGAGATTCTTATACCAAATATATCGTGTGCTTTATTCTACACAATATTAGCTAAGCTTTGTTCCCCCTATAATCGCATTCCAGATTTGACCACATCAGATATTCGTGAAATCGGATTAGGATCTCAACCAAATCTAAAACGTCCAATTTTCCTTTGTTCTTCCCCTAAAGCTATTGTACTGGTTTCAGTGAGTATCTTTGACTAAACATTGTCAATCATCGCGTGTAGTTCAGGCACGTATTATTTTGAACGTTACTGAACAGGTTATTTTAGACTGGTACTTATGACTGATTATTATTCACGATTTGAAACTAGAGGTAATATTCTTCTACAATACAAAGTATGGAAACAACTACCCTGAGATACCTATCTAATTGACATTCATACTTCTTTTATGGCATCGATATCACGTCAAGCTAGCCTCGAGATTTACAGTATCTGTATCTGTTTTACAGTATCGTTCTCAAGATATACCATTACGATTGACCAAATGGACAGTAAGCACAATTGACAGTGACGTGCCACTTTAGTCGATCCCCTTTTCAACACCGAGTCGCTTTGGAGAGTCTCATCTCAGCACTGAAATCAAGAAGAAAAGATAGTTGTACCAGTCTTGAAAGACTGAACTTCTCTTAGAGGGCGAAACGCCGTAATACGATCTCGTTAAACAATATCGACACGAAAAAAATGCCAAGACATTCACGTCTGTTCTCCAAATTACCACCACAAGAAAATCGTTTTCTTTTTTCGAACATATAATTCATCACGTCTGTAAAGGAGCCTATGATATCTGCTGTAGCCATCGTTTCAATTTCGATGAGTTCGCCGAATAATTAACAATAAATGCGTCAAGGATAAGAATTTTCAGAATTATACAACACTAATATAATCACTATCTGAATAAGAAAGTATAATCGCTATTTTGATTAAATGAAACCTACCTATTATAGCCAGACTGGAGAGGTAATGTGTCTCTTTTATTGTATCAATCCATATGTGGGGCGGTATTATTACGAAAGACATTGAACGTATCCCGAGATATAATGAAAATATTTGTTCAGCTTTTTGACTGAAATGTTCATGCCTCGCATATCCCACGGAATCTTTAATTGTTGAAACAATAATTCGAGAGTGAATATGTATAAAGAACTGATGATTTTATAGATTAAGGGGTTTTTTCCGTTTGTGATAAAATCCTGATAGAGGTGTGAAATTTATTCGCCTGCCCTATCTCGATTATTTTAGCTAGATACTAGTAAATCATGTTGTAGAAATTGACTTTGACCTTTATATGGCCATCATCAATTCGTTCACCTAGCACATCAGACGTGATCAACTTATGGTACATGCTGTTCACGAGAGAAATGCGGATCTGAACGTGCAAAGCAATGAGAATGTTGGTTATAGCATTCTGGGACGAGAATAACCACCCTCAATCCTACTCACACAACAACGCGAAACATATCAATTGGTTTCCATTTAGTGGAGAGAAGTGGATATTTATCCTGTCCGTTTATCGTGACTGAAATAAGGCGGCAAGTACTACAGGCGATAGAAACCGGGTGCCCATCTATAACTTTCCATGTCTAAAGACATTTACGTATCAATTTGTCAAGAATACATTCAAGCAGGCCTGATATAGAAATATTTGCCATGAGGTCTAATAACTGATGTGTAAGCCAACCAGCGATGACCACTGATCATCAGTAGGGATACTAATATCTCAGATATAAACTGGGTATCCTGCTCTGTTCAATGATCCAAATATAGATCTGGTATTAATGACTGTTTACTAGATACATATATCTGGAGCAGATGAACCTTCATCCAACGAGAGGTGATGTCTTCTAAGATACTTCTCATTACTAAGGAGCGGGCCGTGGTACTGTCCACACAGATTGTCTGGTCTGGGAGATCACGACCAAATTGTCAGAGTCAAAAACACAACGACTGTTGTCACTAAACTACCAAATCTGAAAATTTATCTATGGCAAAGAGTTAACACATCAGATTTATTTCGCATCTAGCAGTCAAATCCTACGGTTTCAATACCGGTACAGATTCCTCCATTGCCGAGCTGTGGGACAGGTTTAATGGCATATGCCTCGACACTTACCATCTAAACTCCCTCAAAAAGATTGCATCAATTATGGATTAATACAAACGTTAAGAGACTGTCCGGGATAAAGAATATGGTCTACAATATGCTAAGAAGACTGGAATGGTTATTTGTTAGAGAAAACGATATAAATCACCGAAGTCAGTGTGCCAAAAGAAAAATGAAGATACCTACCAATCCTATAATAAATCAGTTTCAGTATCTGAAGGCCCAAAAGGAAACAGGACTTTCTTTATCGAAAATATATGGGATTAAGAATGAACAGTCTTCTATCAAACCAGCAGTTGATTAACTTAATATTCCACGCACGAATCCAACCACCAAGGTTAACATACTTAACAACTTCCTCGCACCAATGTTCAATTCCACTTGTAGTGCCGATCTACCTCTATTAGATACTGTATCAGTCCCACAATATCAGCTTGTATATGTCTCCATCAAGGGGGTGGAGAATCTGCTGACAAGTGTCCGCCCTCACAAGGCAAGTGAGACTGATTCTATTCCTGCACGCCAATGCAGTAAGGTGCAAATCCATTGGTCCCATGCCTGTCACTGGTATTCCGACAATAGCTCAAACAACTGTGTGTCCCATGTGCTTGGAGATATACCTTGTATCGCCAATCCACAAAACCGGGGACAGTTATCTCATCCAATTATCACCCAATCTCACTAGAGCACATCCTGTACAAAGATAGGACTCATGTGGAGACTAATGACATTATTTCTGATGTATAATATGGTTTTCGGTACGCCAGATCCTGCGATGCCTGGCTAGTGGACACTATTCTGCACCTGGCAGACACACTGGATGAAGAATTAGACTTCTCATCGCGTCTCGAAAGATGGTCTGCTTCTTGAACTGAAACACTATGGAATATGGAGACAAATACAGGGATGGGTTGGTAACTCCCGGTTTGAGATCTCAGCATACATAGACAGATAGATAGACATCTACTTTTGTTTCTGTCAGATCAGGCGTGTTCCCAATGTCGTTTGGAGGGACCTTTACTATTCCTTGTGCACATGGATGATACCACTTACAACGTTAGGCACTCACAGTAACGCTTATTCGCAGATGATTGCCTATTATACCACCCAGTAATAAACACGACTGTGGCTGCACTTCTGCACGATGATCTGAATCATTTACATACTTCGGAAAAACAATTGCTCGTGGAGCAAAGTGAGTCAAAATGTAAAAATTAACATTAACAAACAGAAAGTGTAGGACTAGGACTGTTTATTCATAACACGCTAGGGATCGAATCAAACAGTGTCAAGTACTTAGGTGTTCAGCTAGACTGAAAGTTGTTACGTTGTCAACATGTCGACAGCAGAGCAAATAAGGCAAACAGGACACGGGACTTCCTGCAGAGGAACACTACATTTTTGCCAAAGGCTGCCAGGGATCAGTGTTACAAAACATTCGTTCGTCCTATTGTAGAGTCTGCCTCACATTTTGGGACCCGCACATGAAATGAATATAAATAAACTTGAATCAATAAAACGCAAGGCTGCACACTATGTCGAGAACAATCATAGCTTCTATGCAAGTGTTATTCACATGATCTAGAATCTAAAGTGGCCAACACTGGTACAGAGGCGAAAGGACGCAAAATTAATCCTATTCTACAAATGTGTTAACAGTGTTGTGGTTATGCCTATGACTGTTTTAGGCACTCATTCTATATATCCGTCGACTATTTTATTGTGGAATGCCATACCAGGGTGCATGTATGTCGTACAATGCCCGGACCGGATGAGCTTTAAAGGTACTTTAACAGCTCAATATATTAATGTTAGCTGGAATATTGTTCAGGCCTCTAAAGTAAATTTATTGCAAAACAAAATATTATTCAGTGAACTTTTGCCGCCTTTAGCGCTGTAAATAATTTTTCGCACAGTCATAGTGCGTGTATATTCTATCAGTGGAGGTTGTACGTTACTTGGAAAAAGGCGAAGATTTGATTTGTGAGCTCTTGATAGTCTGTTCAACTATGATATAATGATTATAAATTATCTCTTTATTCCATAATTCCTTCCTTACTCCTGCAGACAAACATTTGTTCGACATGACACTTGTAACAATTAGTTACATGCTAGATTTAAATCAGTCTCAATTGTTTTTGGAAAACTGGTTGAAATTCAAAACGCCATTCAGTGGAATCAAAACGAAGAATAGACATCTTAAAGGTCAACCCAAACGATCTGAGGTCAAAAATATAAAAAAATAGTCCTTTCGATTTTGAAAATAATGATATATTTTTAATAATTTTGTGCCGTCTGGTTGGCGAGATATTGCCGTTTGAAAGGTGAAAATCGCTCTCCTGTCAATTCCAGCTGTGACGTCACGGAGGGATAGCCGTCTTGTATTCTCTATGTTAAAGCCGTATACCACAGTCATAAGTCGCTGCTGATTTCTGGAGATTTTCGGAGTATCGGGGCATCATTTGTTAAATATGCCGCGATGTTGTGTACTGGAAGGTTGCAGTTTTACTACAGATGACGGTGTTAGTCATCATTTGTGGCCTAAAGACGAGAAAATCGCTGCAAATTGGACGAAATTTGTACGAAACACGAGGGTGTGGAAAGAGGGCCCGAGCCAGTACTCAAATAATTTGCTCGGCACATTTTGACGGAAAGACATCATTCGAGGACCTCTACAGCGTAGCAGTTGAATTCGGGTACAAATCAAAACTAAAGAGAACAGCTATTCCAACTATCAAACCTAAGAACAATGAGAATGTGACGGCAAAGAAATCGGACAAGGAGAATCTACCACGGACATCGGCTGAACGAACCTTGCCTGCAAGCGAGGCCTCGGGCAGGGAGACGGCTGTACATGCCCTGCTCGCTCTCGCGTCCCCGATGAACGCCCAGAATGCTATCCATGATGTGGCATTTTTTGCTTGAGCACCTACAAGTTAGACTGGATGAGTCTCTATTTCATATGTACTATTTAATAATAATAAAATGATCTTTCTTAAATATATATACGTTTCATAAGTAAATAAATAATAAAAAAATGAAAAATTATTTCAAGTATTTCTTAATAGGCAGAGTTACTTCCTTTTGTTTCGGGCAAACCGGTCACCTTTTTTTCACACTTTTTTTTCTGAACACATTGGTTCTGAACACCAATTGGAGTGAATGGCTGTAGATACAGAAGTGATAATAATAATTTCATAATCCTTTGACATTTGAGATTGTGGGTATATTATTCGATTTCAATTTAATTGAAGTAATTTGTCGAAAATTGATCAAATGTGAATGCCGATCCATCACGTTTCGACACCCACTCACCACGGCTTACTTTTCGCCATGAATGTCCAAAGTTTTTTATCAAACTATATAATTCTGAAATTGGTATTTCATGGGGATTATAGGAAAACAAACAGAATTCAAATCGGACATATATCGGTAGAGTTATCAACAGTTTACTGTCCATTCTGTCGAATCCCGGAGTTTATCCCTTCGAAAAGGCCGTCTCGGCCAGTAACAACAACAACAACAACAACAACAACAACACAAACGTGCTCGTTCTTTACATCACAGAATCGTTCTACATTCAATAACTATATGGACATTTGGTCTTATAGATGACGATAATAAAGTCTCTAGTCAAGTTGCAAACCAATCTGTATTCAACAAACGACCTCTCCGAATCCTGTCGTCGTCGAGTTCCACGTTGTCAGAATAGTTGTCACTGTCAGAGTCGGAGCTGTACGGCTCAAACTCATAGGGCTGAATTTCGTCGTTGGTCTTCAAACAACTGTTATTTTGCTCGTCATCCTCCTCCTCTATGTCTATTTCATCTTCTTGGCGAAAAATATTTCCATCTAAGGAGCTGATATCGCTCGAATCGACATCTGAATCGGAGCTCTGACTGCACTCGCTTTCCATGTTATCCGCTATTTTTTCTCAGGCAATTGCCCTGTGTGACGTCATCAACCCAGCTGTGAAAGTGTGAAAAAGCCCACTTTGCTCCCATATGACTTGTGTTTCTGATCGGATTAGAATGTTTTCAATATTTTTTTCATACAAAGTGAAGTATGAACTATGATTTTTAAGGATTTTTAGACCAAAAAAAAATCCGTTTGGGTTGACCTTTAAGTAAAAATTAGAAAACACCCCAAATTGTCTGGTGTGAGGTTTGCTTTGTGGCCTTACATCCACGAGAAAGGCAATTATCCCCAAAGACCAGAAAGGTGCAAACATGTAAATAAAAAAACAATCTGATGGCGTCGGCCGATTTACTGTCACGCTTCCAGGCAGGAAATTCTCATGCGACGTCGTCATTCCTATGGTGTATTCGATTCACAATTTCGTATACTCTAGTTTAGATCAATTCCGTCGTACATTTGCATTCATAGTATGATATTGATCAGTTTCTGACAGCTGACATTCCAACGGAGAGTTAGTCAACCAAAGTCAGGCATACTGACACACACGCATACCTCAGCAACAAACGGAAACTGTCCAATTAACTGGCCATTGATCACTGGGTCAATATTGTGCTAGAATGATCGTTCTCACAAAAATGACCCAAGCCGGATTATCGATAGCCAATGTATATGTTTGTTTTTTTTCGGAAAGCAAATTTGAATAAGCAAGATCAATGTTGTGACAAATTGGCTCGTCCAAGTTGCAAACCATACAAGTGATATAGATCCAGGAAGGCAGTAATGACATGGAACTGCTACAGGGGAAATGAGTTTCTTATACCAAACCTATCTTGTGCTTTAGTTGACAGAATCTTTGTTCCCCAATAATCACATTCGAATCTTAGCCATGTCAGATATTCGTGAAATTGAGTTAAGATCACAACCAAACCTAAACGTCCAATTTTCCTTTGATCTTTCCCCAAAGCTATTGCACTGGTTTCTGTGAATGTCTTTGACTAAACATTGTCAATTGGCGCGTGTAGTTCAGGCCTATCTGACTACACGGCTAATTTTAGTCCAGATTTGTATTGAAAAATAAGACAATTGTGAGGAAACAGCCACCCCTGAGATACCAATTCAAATCTCATTCATACATTCGTGTAATGTGCAATTCTGATATATCACATAGATATAGTAAGCACATAACGGTGAAGTGTAATACCGAGTCTGCCGTGTTACCGCTGGTTCAGTAACTCGATTCATATTAAGTAACCAGAACTCGTGGACTTCGAAAGGCTGCCGTTATCTGTGTGATTTTATGGTTTTGATGTTTGACTATGATCTTTAGAAATACATAGTTTTTCGAATTTCCCAAAATTTGATCATGTGTATAGGTTGTGTTATGTGTAATATTTTAGGTACCTTTGACAGTCATAACCTCTAGCTCTGCATTGCCAAGATCAATGTCCTCACTTCATGATGTTGATCATCATCCTAACGCATGGCACGATCAAACGTAGAAACTTCTGCTCATAGCCATGCAGTAATGGGTGATATCTGAGTATAGGGCATTTCCCAATTGGTCACATCCGATTGGTCCCGTGAGATCCGACAAGGGCGCAATCACATTCATAAACCGACGACACACCTCCAGAAACCCATCGACTGAAATGATCCCTTGGTGGGCCTCGAAATGCCCCTATCACAAAATATAAAGCATATCATTTTCCTGTGAATTGTCGCCGATTTTATTTTTTTCAAATAGATAAGGTCGTTTGTAATATGATTTTTCTTAAAGGGAACGTAAACTCTGCTGAACCGTGCATGGCCAGTTAAAGCTTTTTCCTCATAGAATTCAAATCGTGTATCAGATATTTTTTTACAATTTTTTCAAAGCAGTACTAAACGGTTTAACTTCGTTACACTGGAACAACATATAGGCCTCCATGTTTAAAGAATCGTGACGTCAGCGGACACTAGTTCTTCTGCCTCTGGAGGTAAAAACGCATCAATTGGCAGAGGTGCAGTATTCGAGACCGTAGCTTACAAACATGAACGAGCATGATAGTGCGACGTGTCGGGATTACCTGGTACATTGTGACAGCCAAATGCAGAGCAGCCCGGCATCGTAGAATATCTGCTAGAATCAGGCTGTATTCTACATCAAAGCTAATCTACATGTATAACATTGCCTCTGTTAGTCGGGGAACGGAGGAGTGCATGAAAACGACCATATGCGGCCATGTTATCTCGACGCAGAGAATGTCCGATGACGTAGGAGATTATCGGCACAACTGAATTTCACGCTTTCCCATTGGATAAAGAAATTCCCAAATGGCGGTATTTTCTATGTTTGCGTCTGTCTCATTCATTGGAAAAAAATGAGAAAAAATATTTGTCACGATTTTTTAAATCTATCGGGACTCTTGTATAATTCCCGCGGTGTTTTACCGCAATCTCAGTAAACCCAGATATAATATCACGGAATACTATATCTGAATTCAGCCCTATATAAATCCCATGCGAATCTGAAACTAGATTTGTTAGCCAATCACGTGGCTAGCTTGCTGAAATCACGCCGACAGTAATTACACACGGTAGCACGTGGACTGATATATAAACATTATCGGGAAACAGTATTCAAATATGGCATCATTTCCAGACGGTCTACATGGTAAAAAGTGCAGATCAAAGAGTTTACTCCCGCCGGAAAGTCTGGCTTTGTTGAGGGGTAGACAATATCAAAAGATTTGGCCGCGCGAAGATGTTAATCTCCGTCAAGTAAACGTCAATCATTGTGAGAGAGAAAAGTCAGAAATTGTCGTGATTGGCTTATTATGCGATCTCGCAGAATATCGGCGAACATTTCACACGAGATTTTCATAGCGTTACGTCTAGATGGTATTCTCCTGATTTACCATCTTGGTTTACCTAGATTGTGTTTTACCGCAGAGTTTACGTTCCCTTTAAGAAAAACATAGCAGCATGCTCCATTAGAGTGAGAACTAAAATAGCTGATTCGCACAACTTAGTTTTTGTCTCGCATAAAATCCCCCAGTCTGACTGACATGTCTGAGATGCCCAGGTCAAAATATTTAAATACAGATAATTTCATTGGCTCGTTTAAATGCGGCGGGCATGCGACTTGATCCTTCAGGAACAACTTTCGAACAGGATTATGTCCCTCCAGAAATATGTTCCTTGCAGCTGAGAGATGACACCGTATGAAATACATGCCAAATCATAGCGTTAAGCTAAGGGCAGTGTTAAGCGAAACGTGAAATGTCCTCAGCAAGTAAAGATGGATGTTGACTCGGTGGGCTCATTTCTCTCACCAGACTGTTCCACTACATGTATTAGGGAGTTCAGTGTAACATGTTAACAAAAGGTTCAATTATGAGATTAAATTTGTTGGAACGATATTTTCTTAAATATCATAACAGCAGGGGGGTTTTAGCCACTTTTTCATCTAGGTAACCCAGAATAAAAACTTGAATTTGAAGAATTGAATTTTTGAGAAATTTTGAAATTGAGTTTTGTCCCAAGCAATTGAGTTTTTTATCGATGGGAAAAAGCGCGCAAAACACGCGCAAAACAAAAGTGTTATAGGGGATAAATATTGAATTCTTCATGAGATAAGTCGAGTTCCCAAATGAAAATGTCGTGACAAATAATCAAGCAAAATAATTGTTGTTGTTGTTGTTGTTGTTGTTGTTGTTGTTGTTGCCTTTACTACGTTAGCATGTCTGGATCAAGTCAAAATCAGCACGGGCAACGCAACGTTCATGTTCATGTGTTAGCTGCCTGTGTTGGCAAGCACGATTTTCTTTCGATTAAAATACTCAGTGACAAAGTTTTATTCAGCTTTTATTCTCCGCAATAAAACATAGGAATCACTCCGCTCGTTCTGGTTTAGATATCGAATTGATGTTGCCAGGCATGAACAGTCGATAGAAATATAGGCTGAGGGCGCCAGATCGTGCCAGTCAATCTAGTGCAGTTCTTCTTATTTATCCATTAGTCAGATCAGATCAATTACATAAAGGGAGATCACTTCCAATCGGCTCTCGTAAAAGTCGCCGCGAGAGCCCATTTTGCAGTATGCGCAAAGACGTTTCCGCGCAGATTTTCTTTTTGGATTTTGAACTTCCGGTTAAGAATTTTAGACGAAAAATTTGGGCTTGAAAGACAGACTTCCGTTTATCTGAGACAGCCCAAATTGTTACGAATTTCTAGTTCAATATCTTCTCCACATTTGACCCTTTGACGGTAAGTCTCAACTCTGCTTTGTTTTTTCGCAATCTTGCGGACAAAGCGATTTGGGCCCCCATGAGACCAAGCTGATGCAATAAGGCTGCGCGCATAGCGGCAGCCTTAAAAATATAGTGGTGCCAGTCTTATAATACTCAACTTCGTCGAGAGGGCGGGTCATTGTGATACGATATGGTTAAACAATTTAGATACGAACACATGCCATTTCTTTTCTCCGATTTGCTATCACGATTAACACAAACAAAAGCACGTTTTTTCCTTGAAAAATAGCTCGTTTTTGAACATATAATTCATCTCTCCTGTAAAGAAAGATCTGTTGTGCCCATTATTTTGTTTTCGATGAGTTCCGAGTAATTAACACAAACTTCGTCAAGGAGAAGAATTTTCATATCTATGCACAAAGAAAGAGCAAAGCTCCAAGTCCGTTTTCATTCCCATTCATTATATCAGACAGACATCGATAGCTTACACGAGGGATTAAAACACCGGGCAGATCGTCTCATGTATAACGAGAATTACATAATGCAAAGAATGAATATTTTCGATTATATGTGCAGCGTTGGCAATCCAAGCTCTTTGCGGGGCCGAAATTTGGTGAGTTCTCTGTGAGCCGAAATTTGGTGGTTTTGGGCGGTTGAAGATTCATAGTCAGGTTATGAGCTTGAATTAGTTCAATTTGATTAGAATACTCGATTGAAATCAATGATTGATGGACTACCTTCGATCAGATGACTGCGCAGCGTGTATGAACTGGTCTCTTTATGTCAGAGTAAGATAACTAGAGTTATCAAAGCAATTATGCCTTACAGGATATCTCATAAACAATTTGTCAAATACGCTTACTCGGGTGGATGAATAAATTTAGTTTTCTTTACGGACGACGACTGGATACTGCATGCCCGATCCGGTCGCTGAATTTTAATCATAGACCCGGAAATTTTGGTTACTGAATATGAAATCTGACACTCGATTCTAGGTTTAATCCCCTTCTGATTTCGTTGAATTCAAACACAAAATATCACCTTTGCACAATTCTGTACTCATCGCATTTACCATTGGTTAAACTCTTGATAATACAATATGTAAAATATCTTTAAGGATCCAGGCCCCGCTTATATAAAAAAAATCATGATAAATTCCATAGGTTGGTGAAAAAACTTATTACATTAAACCCTTGGATCAAGCTCTACCAGAAATGTGAAAACAAATCTGATGACGTTATTTCCCCCAGGAGGCTCTTCTAGTCGATTTTTCCGTAAAAAAAAAAAAAAAATTATTTATGGGATTTTCTTCGCGATAATGTCTCAACAAACAAAAGCCGCTAGATAGATCTCACTGTCGTCAAAACAAAAATTCAAAAGGCTTGAGGAAGAAGTTTTCCGCTTGGAATGCACAGGATACAGCACCGATCAACTTGAATGGTTCCATACACCCATGCTTTCTGATGTTTCTGATATGGTGCTTTGCGTAATAAACGTTCAAAGCACATATAGTATCAAGTTAAACCACGTGTAAAATGAATTATATCGGTAATGCTCGCAGCGCCTGCACACTTCTTACCCTTTGCAAAACTCATCAGGTGCTGTCCTACTTGGATCATTGAGGCTTTGAATGATCTAAATATATCCAAGCGAAAGAATAAGCAACATAACGGAGATATCAGGATACTGAGCGGTTGAAGGTTTTTTTGAACAGAATTGATTGGAAAAGCTTCTTACGGTAAGCTACTCCCAAATACTGATAATAATGTCAGACAACACATGACTTTATAATCCCGGATAGAAAGTGATACGTGTATGGAAGGCCAAATGTCCAAATAATCAGAAACTCACGGTTATTGAATCGAAAACCTAAGTTTTCAAACAGAAAACTTAAGTTATCAAAGAGAAAGCCATGTTTTTCGAATAGAAAACTTAAGTTTACGGTCGAAAACCTAGGTTATCTACCACATAACCCCGAGTTTCTCTTTCCTTAACCTCGAGTTTCTATTTCTCAACGCCGAAAATCACAGTTGTCACTAGAAAACCTAAGTTATCGAATCGAAAACCTAGGTTTTCGAATTGATAATTTAAGTTTACGGTCGAAAACCTAGGTTATCTACATGTAGCAGACAACCGCGAATTTCTCTTTCAATTTCGAGTTTCTCTTTTATTTTTGGACATTCGTGTAGAAAACCTGTCAGTTGTCAGTCGATAACCTAGGGTTTCGAATTGATGGATGTGGTGAAGTGAAACTCGACTTCCTAACTTAGAGTTTCGATATACTCTGGGTTTCGCGCCTTTTTCGATTGTTGACCAATCAGAAATGCAGAGATAACCACGTGGCGAAATTAATTATACGGAATCAAACTGCCCACACTGATATAACATTCACTGCCTGTATTAATCGCTGTTGACCCAGAGACGGCATGTGTATCACCGAAGTATTCTCGAAAGTAGCTGTCCACATATCACTAAATGTGCTTTGCTGGTGTGAATTACATTGACCTGTCTTATGTCGGTCAGTCAGCTTGACCGGATAGCTGAATTTCAACTAGATTATTTCCCCCCAATTCAGTTTGCATCATATATATATATATAGATTAAAGGCCTAGTTCTGAGTACCAATACCTAGTCTTTGATAATGCTTGTATAAACTAGACTCGGTCATACAGGATAGTCTATATTGAATAAATTTATCTCAGTAATCCTTTTGTTGAATACATGTTGATTGTGTGATTCTGCCTGACGTTTTGATCAGTCAACATGCGGGAAAGGGCGCGAAACCCTTAGTACCCGGATATCGAAACTCAAAGTTAGTCGAGTTTCACTGTACGACAATCGCAAATTCGAAAACCTAAGTTATCGATTGATAACTTACGTTTTCTACACGAATGTCTCCAAAAATAAAAGAGAAACTCGAAATTGGAAGAGAAAACTCGGGGTTGTCTGCTAGATAACCTGGCTTTTCGACCGTAAACTTAAATTATCAATTCGAAAACCTAGGTTTTCGGTTCGATAACTTAAGTTTTCTAGTGACAACTGTGATTTTCGGTGTTGAGAAATAGAAAATCGAGGTTAAGGAAAGAGAAACTCGGGATTATGTGGTAGATAACCTAGGTTTTCGACCGTAAACTTAAGTTTTCGATTCGAAAACCATGATTTTCTCTTTGATAACTTAAGTTTTCTGTTTGAAAACTTAGGTTTTCGATTCAATAACTGTGAGTTTCTGATTATTTGGACATTTGGCCTTCCATATACGTGCAGTAGTTTGGTCTTCTAATATAATATCCTGAATATTAATTTAACTGCCCATTGTGGTGTGGAGTATATGTCTTATTGCTGTTTCATACCAGAAATTATTATCTATCAACCATCAATTCTTTGGAAATCAGAATCTATGTTAACCCAGATAAATCAGGTCTATTGTTAATCACCTGTCAGTAAAGTCATTAAACGACTAATTCCTTGTTTACTCTTCATCATCTGACACTAACTCGAAAGAAATTGAGACTATTGAACACCGGATCATACCCTGAACACCGGACCATAGCCTGAACACCGGATCATACACTGAACAAGAGACCATACCCTGAACACGCGACCATACACTGAACAAGGTACCATACCCTGAACACGGGACCATACACTGAACAAGAGACCATACCCTGAACACGGGGCCATACACTGAACAAGAGATCATACCCTGAACACGGGACCATACACTGAACAACAGACCATACCCTGAACACAGGACCATACACTGAACAAGAGACCATACCCTGAACACGGGACCATAGACTGAACAAGAGACCATACCCTGAACACGGGACCATACACTGAACAAGAGATCATACCCTGAACACGAGACCATACACTGAACAAGAGACCATACCCTGAACACGGGGCCATACACTGAACAAGAGATCATATCCTGAACACGGGACCATACACTGAACAAGAGACCATACCCTGAACACGGGACCATACACTGAACAAGAGACCATACCCTGAACACCGGGCCATACACTGAACAAGAGATCATACCTTGAACATGGACCATACACTGAACAAGAGACCATACCCTGAACACGGGACCATACACTGAACAAGAGACCATACCCTGAACACGGGACCATACACTGAACAAGAGACCATACCCTGAACACGGGACCATACACTGAATACCGGAACATACCCTGAACACGGGACCATAGCCTGAACACCGGAACATACCCTGTATATCGGGCCATACCAGAGTACCGGATCATACCCTGACCACCGGACCATACACTAAACAAGAGACCATACCCTGAACACGGGACCATAGCCTGAACACCGGAACATACCCAGTATATCGGGCCATACCATAGCATCGGAGCATACTCTGACACCGGAACATAGCCTGAACATTGGACCATACGTACCGTGAACACGGGACCATACACTGAACAACAGACCATACCCTGAACACGGGACCATACACTGAATACCGGAACATACCCTGAACACGGGACCATAGCCTGAACACCGGAACATACCCTGTATATCGGGCCATACCAGAGTACCGGATCATACCCTGACCATCGGACCATACACTGAACAAGAGATTATACCCTGAACACGGGACCATACACTGAACAACAGACCATACCCTGAACACGGGACCATACACTGAACAAGAGACCATACCCTGAACACGGGACCATAGACTGAACAAGAGACCATACCCTGAACACGGGACCATACACTGAACAAGAGATCATACCCTGAACACGAGACCATACACTGAACAAGAGACCATACCCTGAACACGGGACCATACACTGAACAAGAGATCATACCCTGAACACGGGACCATACACTGAACAAGAGACCATACCCTGAACACGGGACCATACACTGAACAAGAGACCATACCCTGAACACGGGGCCATACACTGAACAAGAGATCATACCCTGAACATGGACCATACACTGAACAAGAGACCATACCCTGAACACGGGACCATACACTGAACAAGAGACCATACCCTGAACACGGGACCATACACTGAACAAGAGACCAGCCACCCTAGACACGGGACCATAAACTGAATACCGGAACATACCCTGAACACGGGACCCATAGCCTGAACACCGGAACATACCCTGTATATCGGTCCATACCAGAGCCGGATCATACCCTGACCACCGGACCATACACTGAACAAGAGACCATACCCTGAACACGGGACCATACACTGAATACCGGAACATACCCTGAACACGGGACCATAGCCTGAACACCGGAACATACCCTGTATATCGGGCCATACCATAGCATCGGAGCATACTCTGACACCGGACCATAGCCTGAACATTGGACCATACGTACCGTGAACATCGTATCATATCATGAGCATCGGAACATACCTGAACACTGGATCATATCCTGAATACCGGATCATATCCTGAACACCGGACCATAACCTGAACAAGAGGCCATAGCCTGAACACCGAAGCATAGCCTGAACACCGGACCATACCCTGAACACCGGCCCATAACCTGAACAATGGACCATACCAGAACACC
>JAVTVY010014150.1:0-50224 GCA_036873755.1 Hanleya hanleyi | reverse complement strand
ATTAATTCTGTTACTTTTTATGTATTAGCGTTAAAAATCGGCAAAAATCCAGAAAAATCACAATGCATAAATCCACCTGGCATGTCAATATTTACCTTGTGCGACATTACCAGTGGAAGTCTTGACAGATGTTGACCATGGAAATTTCAGATTACCGCCACTGACAGCTGATTGGTGCTACAGAATGTCATTCGATTTGTAAACAGGGAGCCTTCTCACCCTTCACTGATCATGTCTTCATCCACCATGCTTTTTTCAAAGCGGCCCAAATCAACACCAGGAGGTACAGTTTGAAGACTCATCTGCAAGTTGAAATATCAAATGTATCAGAAATGCTGAAAAATCGCAGCTCATAAAATCCATAAAGATCTGCTCTCAAATTTCTAAACAATGTAGATCGTGGGCACCGACCCGGAAGTGATTAATTGTGTACTGATGCCTGTCAGGAATGGAACCATTGTTAAAATAAGGAATACTCTCATCTGAACAAACCATACCCATCCCCAAACATTCTTGAGAAGGCACAGATAAAACTATGCACAGATAGAGATTTTACAGCCTATATACCAAGGGTACCCCCTTTATAATTTCCCCTCAGTTTGCCCCATATGACTTAAGACTGAGGTACAAGTAAAAAGTACAATATCTCACTAACCTGTACATATTTTCCATCTGGTAAAAAGCACCAAGTCGACAATCCTTCTGCCTATAAAAAGAAGTATAAAGCATTAACTAGATATGTTAAACACTATTTTTAATTATTTTTTTATTATTTTAATTCATTTTTATGAAATTATTCAAATTAAAGTTTAAAAATAAAGAAAACTTAAATTCAAAATGTGTCAAAACATAATTTGTTTTCAACCTGCTCATTTAGGCTACATTTGGTAAAAATTTCCTTCATGGCAGTGGTTAACTTCTCCATGTAATCAGTGGGTCATCCCAGTAATCCATCAAATGGGATTTAAATTTGATGTTGATACAAAGATCAAAGACATGTTTAATCCTGTAATAAGTGACAGCAAGATACACAAATGTGTACACAACACATACCAAAATATAACACAGAGGTGTTTATGGTATACCCAACTCCCATATAGAGAATATATGTCAGTTCAATTGGATGGATCTACATCTCATCAAGATCTTGCTGGCAGTAATTAGAAAGATGCACATATTACTTGTAAACAGTTATTATTACTGAAAAAACTCCTAAATAACATTGAGGAATATATTCTGTGTCAGATTTCAAGTCCATGAATGCAATGTCTGCAAACAGGCAACACTTGTCAAAACACAACATAGAAGAAAAAAAGGAATAAACTTCAATGACAACATATCTGATGGTCATTTGCTGATCTCTGCTACATTAACAACCATGAAAGATGAGGACAGCTGGAAGTTGCCTAACTTAAACTGTTAACTGTTTGGTGAAAGATTAAAGTGGCAACTTACAGTGAGAAAGGCCTATCTTCCAACAGAGTTGGAGGCATACCTCTGAGTCACACTGTGCGAAATTCCCAGAATTGATGTGTGTGTGGGGGGGGGGAGAGGGTTGTATGGGGCTTGCTAATATTTGGTGCCTGTAATCCATGTTTCTTGCTACCTACAAGATCTCTGATATGAATATGAAAGAGAATTACATACTTATAGTCCTGGAGATAGTGGAAATGGAATGAAGAGAAAGTATTTGCTATGATGCAAATGTGACTGACAATAAACACACAACAATGAGAAACCCTCAACAGTCAGATTAACTGCTGACTCAGTTAATCAGATTTTATTTGTCTCATTAAAGTTACAAATGCAAAAGGCATTTTGGAAATTCTTTGTGTGTGGAACAAACATCTGAGTTTTTACAGGTGATATAATTAGTATTAATTTCATGTGGTTTTAGACTGATATAAAGTGAATTAATGCATAAATGATTTGAAGCATTGAAGATTTGAACTGAGGTCGCGATTTTGAAAAAAAGCATGTAATTGTATCTATGTGAATTTCCTTTCTTCCATTTACATTTTATTGTATCTTGAAAGTTCATTTGCTCATAATTACCAGCTGTGTTAAATGAACCTCGTCATATTTGGCATTGACTATTTGACCCTAGTACTGACAAATCAGTCATTTTTTGCCTATATTTGCTCCAAAAGGTCTCAATTTTGTCGCAGAAATGGCATAGCAATACAAGAGATGTTAGCCAGCATTATCAGTATGATATTTATTTCAACCACATTTAGCAAGAAAAAAAATAATTTTAATAATTAAAAAAATTATTAAAATTAATTAACATTTTTATTTTATTTTATTAATAATTTAATAACATAAATTTGAAACAACCCTAATATTTGAACTTAGTTCAGGAGTCATCATGGAAAAAATTGGGCTGATCCAGTAAAAACTGTAGCCACAGTGACGATTTAAAGTTCTCTGGTCAAATGTGAAAATGTCGTGTGACAGGCATCAGTACACAATTAATTCTGTTACTTGTTATGTATTAGCGTTAAAAATCGGCAAAAATCCAGAAAATTCACAATGCATAAATCCACCTGGCATGTCAATATTTACCTTGTGCGACATTACCAGTGGAAGTCTTGACAGATGTTGACCATGGAAATTTCAAATTACCGCCACTGACAGCTGATTGGTGCTACAGAATGTCATTCGATTTGTAAACAGGGAGCCTTCTCACCCTTCACTGATCATGTCTTCATCCACCATGCTTTTTTCAAAGTGGCCCAAATCAACACCAGGAAGTACAGTTTGAAGACTCATCTGCAAGTTGAAATATCAAATGTATCAGAAATGCTGAAAAATCGCAGCTCATAAAATCCATAAAGATCTGCTCTCAAATCTCTAAACAATGTAGATCGTGGGCACCGACCCGGAAGTGATTAATTGTGTACTGATGCCTGTTAAGGAGAGGTTTGCTTACTCTCCAAGTCTGGTCTTCTAGAGACAGCCACACTTTCCACAACATATATGCACACACCTCCCCACGCTTGTTGACGGTCTCTCCGAAAAGGCTTTTGATAACCAAAGAACACGAGTTTAGTAATGGATACGAGGCTAGTTAGATGACTCTCTGTAATAGCAATGATGTCATAGTTTCCAAGGTTAGCTTCAACAAGATGGAGTTTTTTAACAAGCCCGTTCACATTGCACTGGACAATAGATAGTTGGTGATCATCATTAGGTCCTGGATTTGGATGAATGTCTCCAGATAATATTAATAATATGGAAATGATCAAGAAGATGGGTCTATTAGTTCTTAGAAGGTTCGACAAAAATGAATTTACTAAATACCAAAATACTCTAAGGCATCTCAGTAATTTCGTAGAGTTGAATACTTTTATATGAAAAGAATAAGTCTTTATGAAACAGCGACCAAACAAGCCAATCGCCGCACGATAACCAGCAAGGTCGTTACCCATCATCGCGAACTAACCATTGAAATTGCGGTGCGGCGCGACACGGGTGGTTAAGTGTAATTGACATCCTGATTTCTCGTACATATATATATAAAACACACAAAAATGGAAATAAGGAAACAGCTATCGGTAGATATTCGGAACAATATTTCAATAAAACAAATACATGATAAAGCCGCATTTTGTGAAGGCCTCGCAGGCTAACTTAGGCTGTTGGCCCTGGTCATTATTTAGATATATCATTAGCGGAAAATCAGGTGCCTTTACAAGATCATCATAAATTAGTTCTGCGAACGTATTTTATCCATAGAAACTTATTCATATAAAACAGTATGCCGTATTTCTATTTTCAATTTAGATAAGGGGTAAATCTGCATTTAGTTACAATAAATCTATAGATTTTGTCGCCGATTTGAGGCTATCGAATAAAATCAGAACAATAGCTACCTGTTTATCTTTGCTATGAGATACAATAACATATTCGAATTGAGGAATTAGCGAATCGTTAGGTACACCATATAACTTATTCACAAATTTTAACTGGAATATGAAATATGCAATGAAACTCTCGGGTAGATTAGAACACCAGTCGATAGTATAGAGTTTTGATGGCACATGAACAGTTTAAAAGTAAAAACAGCTTTGTCGTCATCAGTAAGGTTGGAGGGGCATAAACACAACAGATGACATTGTTCGGAATCTTGTTGAAACCTGGAAAAGCTGTCTGGCAAGCAGTATTACGTACAGTATTATCTTTGTGTGAATGAATCGTATCGGTAGGCATATTCAAGATGCATTTCTCTTTCAAAAACTAAAGTCATCATTTTTTATATTTTAAATATAACTATAGAAAGTCAAATGGATGCAGGCATAAGGTGCGATATTTTCAATATCTATACGTGCTTATCATTGCGAGAAAATCGTGAAAATAGAGCCACAAATATGCAAGTTTCAAGTTTATTGCACAATCATACCGCAAGGGCTAATGGCAAGTACATACAAAACAATTTCACAAACACACATTAATTATCATTAAACAGTATAACTACAAGACAAGACAAAAAAATATATATATATAAATACATAAATATATATATACACACATATATATACAATACTATTTATGAACCATAGATTGTAGCAAGGGTGATCTCATTTAGTTGGGAGAGACAATCTCTGGAACCCCACACACGCGAATTCCGCTATAACTTTAATAATTTGTGGCACCTGTGACGCCATTAAAAACAAGAAACAGTCCTTTTTGGACATTTTATCAATATTTGGTATATATTGCAGGGCTATGCACATAAGAATCTCGCGTGACTCATTATGTTTTGCGCAGTCCATTAGGAAGTGACTCTCGTCCTCAATAACACCACACTGCTGACATATCCTCTCGTCTCTGGGTGTGAACGGAAAACCATACCTCCCCCTTTCAATCTGAAGGTGATGGGCACTTATTCGCAATCTTACCAAGGCAACTCCATGTTTGCGATTGGATAAATCTAGTATTTTATCCTCTCTTCGGAAATGATGTTTGAATTGCCGATACGTTTCAAGTTTCGGGGATGTTAAAAGGTTTTCTTTCCACTTGATTTTGTAGTCCGAAATGAGATGTCCACAGTTAAGGGACGGTTCATTTTTTACCGGGGAAGTGGGCCGGGGGGATCAAGGGGGGGATTACATTTTTCCCCAATGAGCTGAGACCAAAATTTTCGAATTTGGTGTTTAGGGGGGACCAAAATTTCTACATTCATTATTTTGCAAAGCAAACATTTTCTGTAATATGTATAAATAATCCCAATGAAGAATTAAAGCCTTGATGCAGCTATAAAATTCAATAAACATCTGGGCAGCTTTATTTATCAAGTTGCCTGTTCTTTATATCCATCAGACATCTGTTATTACACAACTTGCCAATCAGGACTGGTAAGCTTAAGCTCAGTGCTTTAACCATGGTGTCATGATAATAAACTAGTAGATAACGATGTCATGCTAATAAACTAGTAGATAACGGGTGAGGATGGAGACTGTGAGTGCACATGCAGTCAAATGTTTACTTATGTGACATCAACAATTACATGATCAGCAACTAAAGTTACGTCTGTGTGAATACACATACCCAGATGTATGTGTACATGTATGTCCACTGTGCATTCAAGTGTGAAAAACAATTGTTTAAACTATTAATTGTGATTTAAACTATTATACATGAGCAGTGTGACTAACGTCACAGGACCTACGAAGTAGAGTAGGCATTAGGACTCGGAACGCGAACTGAACTCTTGGAAATCCTCGCCCCCAGTTAGAATCCTGTCTATATTAAGATGGGCACCGCCCAAGTCAGAATCGCCAGTGATTTTCATCAAAAATCACCAGAAATTTTCATCAAAAGTAGGTCAGCTCAAGACTTGTTGTAACAATCTCCTGCTGCGCCTTCATTCCAAAAATAAATAACTATCGCCGATTTAATTTTACAATTTGTTAACTAAAGAAAACAGATTGAATAATAAAAAAGTTCAGTAGATTTCAAACTTTACGTGTGAAAATATATCGATCTCTTTAATGGTTTTCAGTGCCCTTGTCCAGGATCAAAACAACTTTTTGAATCGCATTATTTTCCCAACAATACAACAAATTTTTATATATAGTACTATAGTAGAAAGGTAGCATTTATGTAGTTTACGGTAATTCAACTCAAGACCAACACCTTCTCTGCACAAGATAATGATTTCATGCCATTCTCCTGAGCATAATCGGTACAAAGACGAATAAATAGCGTCTACTTTATCTAGTTAAATTCTACCCAAAGAAAATAAATTAAGACACTTTAAACTAGCACATGCCGTCATGGCTTTGTTTCACCCTCAGTAAACTTTTATCGTTGTTGCTCACGCAGACTATTCTGAAGGATGATGCCACATCTTTCTTTCTTCGGCTGACTTAATTGGTTGATGTAGTATATTTCACCAACAGTACGTAACTGTAACTTGACCTGAATTTAACGCCTGATGTGATCCGTGAGGAAATGTTTCAAGGATGTGAAATAGGATACACGTTAAAGGCCACAGCTTACATATATATCTAGCAATATACTGAATTGTGTGTAGGCTGGCAAGTTGGTAATAGCAGTGTAGTTAAATGCACTAACAAATGATGGAAAATTAGCATTTCCTATTTCATTATCCCATCACGTTTTATACTGTGTTATATATACAGTGAAACATACAGCCAAGGTTTCCCGATGGGCATGACAGTGCACTCGCTGAGCTATCAATAAATAATAAAAAAAATAATTATAAATCAAATTCTCAGCAGAATTCGGTCAGCTCAGAACTTGTTGGTAACAATGCCCTAATGCACGTTCGTGCCAAAAATCAAGGTTCTAATGTCAATGTTTCTCGTTATTTTGCCGACGAAAGGACTCGGATGGACTGACTCACTCACTCACTCACCCATTACCGGACAATTTGCGATCTGTAGCCTACTTCGTAGGAATAAATCATACATACTTGAATACTTCTTTAACCCACATTATGCTGTAATATTCACCATAAGTTCTATCATGTTTATGAACAAATCGGCCAAGGGCACAGTTGAGAAAAGTATTTGATGATAAATCTGTGTCAGCCCAGGATCCAGAATCCATTCAGGAATTCACCGACAAGTACATTTTGAAGGCAAGTCATGTTTTGAACTATGTTCAACATTTACCCGGAACCTGGGCCCCCCCACTTTTGATTTAAGGGGTCCCGAATATCCTTGGTCCCCCCCCCCCCACACCTACCTGCTCTCCTAACTGACCATATTCCCACATAAAAATTACAGATAGAGTGCCAGAACGTGTAGTGGTGTGTTATAGGCCTGTTTTCATGCCTTCAAGTGCCTCCTATATTTTCCTATATTTTACTCAAAATCTCCTATATTTCCTATATTTTGACTTTTTCTCATGAAAAGCTTCACCAATGCTCTGAAATAAGTCAATTTGGCTTGGCAAAATACATTCCCGAAAATATAAAAACATTTCAATTCCTTTTTTTTTAACCAAGCAGCAGAACGGGTCTCCTCAACCACCACAACTATGAACGCATTCGGTGGAAATAATTTTATTAAACACCAAAAAAACTACCAAATTTGGAACAAACAATGCACTAGTGACCTGTCTTACACTTCCTTATTTCCTATATTTTCCAATATTTTATTAAAAAATTTTATTAAGAAATTTCTCCTATATTTTGGCAAATTTCCTCCTATATTTTCACTGTGAGCCACTTGCAGGCCTGTGTTTTGTTTGTGTTTTAGACCAGGAAGTCAAATGGAGTCAGGCAAAGTCTTCAATATCGTGTTTATGCGAAACAAATGTGAAAATAGCACCATAAATCTATATACATTGTGTTCAGATTTAGTTCCGGGAAAACGCGTAAAACGCATCTCCGGCAACCTGAAACCCCGGAGCTTCCGGGGCCTAGGCGGCCCCTGCACCCTCGCCTGTCAGGCTCTGAGGGCCGCCTATTTTAGCTTTGTGTAACTGAATCGGTATCATACTGGTTCTAATGTTCCATGATGTAAACGTCATCGTTTTTTTAATGTTTTTTCATGTGTTAAATATAATGAGAAAGTCAAATGGAATCAGGCATGAAGTATGATTTTTTTAATATCGATGCGTGCTCATAAATGCGAAACAAATGTGAAAATAGAACTGTAAATCTGCATACATCATGTTTGAATTTATTTCCGGGAAAACGCTTAGAACTTATCTCCGGAGATCTTGGACTTCAGAGCTTCCGAGGCCTAGGCGGCCCCTGGACCCTCGCCTGTTGGGCTGTGAGGATTCCCTTGTATTATCTTTGTGTGAATGAATCGTATCGGTAGGCATATTGAGTTCCATTCAAAGAACTGTATGTTTGTATGTTTTAAATATAACTAGAAAGTAAAATGGATGCAGGCATGTGGTGCAATGTTTTCTATATCGATGCGTGCTTATAATTGCGAAAAAATCGTGAAAATGGAACCATAAATTTGCATGCAATATGATCAGTCTTATTTCGGGGAAAAAAGCTCAGAACGCATCTCCAGCGATCTGGGACCACGAAGCTTCCGGGGCCTAGGCGGCACCTGGACCCTTGCCAGTTGTGCTGTGATAGTACCCCCCACCCCACGTATGTTCCACGCCACTGATCATATAGCCATGTACTTGCATTAGCATCATCATCACACTAGATCTTCTTAGTTGCTCAAGTGTCCACATCTTGTATTTAGCCTGTACGTCAACATGAAAAGATAGGACCTGGACGTTCTGATTTTCGAGTAATTGTGTGGGGGGGGGGGGGACCAAAATTTTCCTTGTCTGCTCTTGGGGGGACCATAATATTTACACATTCAGTCTGGGGGGGACCAAACATTTTTGTGGCCTACTGACCGGGATCCCCCCGGCCTACCCCCCTGGTAAAAAATGAACCGTCCCTAAGAGAGAACAGTAATTTTTGTATATAGCTCACCCAGTTGTTACACTGTGTTAGCCTATTCTCCTCAATTTGTTCTAAGTAGGCCTTATATACGAGTGACGAAGTATCCGAGGACAAAATGTGTAGAAGATAGTTAACACTATTAACAACTGCGAACAATTTACAAGATGTTCGACCTAACTCACCCAGAACAGCCGCATTAGCGGCTCTAGAGTGAACCCCCAAAAACACTTTTGCAAAATTTAAGGTGAATTTTCTCTATCCCATTAACATTTCGTATAGTGGATTGAATATCCTCCGAACAGTGGTTCGTATAACCGACCCACACTTCGGAACAATAAAGAATTATGGGCTGTATGAGTGTATCAAATAATTTACAGGCAAGTTCTAGTTTTAGTTCTAGGATATCCGTGGCTTGCCTCATGGCAAACATGGCTTTGTTTGCTCTGGAGGCTAGATTAATGATACTCTGGTTAAACTGACCTATATATTCAATTCAATTCAATTTATTGTATAAAACGCCCACAGAGAGGCCGTATACAACACTTACAGATACATGAATTACAGAAGGGGATATACCAATAACATGTAGTTGAAGGAGCATAAACGAATATATATATATTTCAGATCATATTATAGACTAGATTTTACTGGATAAATCAACATACTATACAACAACATGGTATGTTATGACAGAAAGGCATGTTGTGACAAATTGTTCTGCCTGGTCACAAAACAATTGTAAACAAAAGTGCACACCCTCTTAGCTAACATAATAGGAGATTCATTCATGGATCAAAAACAGAATAATCCCAACTCAGAATATTAAGATGTAGTTGTAGAGACTGTCGGAGATGTGCATATAGAGGACAGCGGAGAATGAAATGTTCTTCATCTTCCACTTCATCCATATTACATTGTTGGCATATCCTGTCACTAACCGGAACATTACTGTAGCGCCCTCTTTCTATCTCTAGAGGGTGGGTACTGAGTCGTAAATGAGTTAGTGCTTTTCGTTTATGTTTTTGATTTGTACATGTCAGATAAGGAGACAGTTCAATTGTGTTTTTAAATTTACCATAGGTACGGAGCTTGCGATCAGAATCACAAGATCCTCTTCCTGTTACCTCATTTAATATTGATAAATGAGGTCTGTAAATTTGTAGCCAGTCGGTTATGTAAATTTGTGTATATTGGGCCATGGTTAAATTCATAAGTCCTCCTGATAGGCATGAAATATGAGCGAGTTCTTGTCTGCTTTTAATAGTTTTAGCCAGTAGCGGGCCATATTCTGCAATATGGACATTGGGAATATACCTAGCTCCGCCAGAGAACCCACCGAGCTACCTCTTTTGGGCATTTCTAAGATGCTTTTACATGTCTTGATTGTGACTTTATTACAGAGGGAGTTAGTCCAGTTTATGAATAGATTTCGCTTATTTAGATTTGTCGTTTTTGCCCCCCACACCTCTGAACCATATGTACAAATTAGTTCAATTATAGCATGGTACATTTTGATTAATGTTTTAGTGGGTAGCGAAGTACCAAAATACTTTGTTTTATTTTGAACCATGCGCGGAGAGCTTTTCCATGTAAATTCTCCATGGTCATGTGAAATGAACCATTGCAACTGAATATTACACCAAGATAAGTATAAGACTTCACAATTTCTATGGGAAGACCATCAAAACAGAATTTATTTTTAGCTATTGCAGCTGAAAACGTACTATTAAATATGATTATTTTAGTTTTCATAGTATGGATTTGAAGTTTCCACTTAACACAATATTGAGAGAGATGTGATAAAGAGTGTTGTAAACCGGCCGCTGATGTGGAAAGCAGAACTAGATCATCAGCAAAGAGGAGATGTGTAATAGGTACCCCATTCAGTTTGGGTGCCAGACTTGAATTTAGATTTCTACCAATATCATTCAGATATAGATTGAATAGTTGAGGACTACATACACAACCTTGTTTAACTCCAATTTTGGTAGTAATTGGGGCAGATATACCTAGGTTGGTTTTGACTGTGCATATCGATTCCTGATACATGTTGT
This sequence comes from Hanleya hanleyi, assembly GCA_036873755.1. Lineage (NCBI taxonomy): Eukaryota > Metazoa > Mollusca > Polyplacophora > Lepidopleurida > Hanleyidae > Hanleya > Hanleya hanleyi. The sequence goes on along the minus strand of JAVTVY010014150.1, from coordinate 39,274 downwards.
TTATTAATCTGAATATTTTTCCACTGATATTATGCTTTAGTAGTTTGTAGAATAAGCCATTAAGCCAAACACGGTCAAATGCTTTACTGAAATCCGCAAAGCAGGCAAAAAGTTTTTTCTTCTGGGTCTTGTATTTGTTTATCAGTGTATTAAGAATGTATACATTGTCAACGGTACTATGATCTTTGCGGAACCCGTGCTGGGCGAAGTCCAACAAATTGTTGCCCTCCAAGTGATCAGAAACACGACTGTTTACAATTGACAGAAAGACTTTTGAAAGACGGCTACCAAGAGCAATGCCTCTATAGTTTGACACATCCGATTTGTCACCTTTTTTATAAACTGGAATTAGATACGTGTTTCTCCAACTAGTGGGGAATGTACCGGTTTCCAATATGAAGTTAAACAATTTGAGATAATGGTCTATAAGAAACTGAGAAGATATTTTCAATATCTCATTCAAAATCCTATCGGCACCATTAGATTTGTGAGATTTCAGTCGTTTAATTGCGTTATGAAATTCATGAGATGTTATTGCGTCGTCTAATACTGTATTATTACAGCTCGAGTTTGTAGTCCTGTGCAACAGTTCAAGAATGTTGTTATGAAAAGGTATGGAATCACTGTCAGGGGTGTTTTGCGTATTAAAATGAGATCGCCACTTATCTAGCGTAATTTTGCTAGATTCATCATCACTGGATTTTACCAAGGATTGAATTAATTTCCAATACTCTTTTGGGTTTATCATATTTAACTCATCGAGTCTGTTGATCAGGTTTTCTCTATAAGATTTCTCACGCCACTTACGATATTTCTTATAGTTTTGTCTAGAATGAAGAAATTTTGACCTTATTTGGTTATTAAACGGATGAGCAAGGTGATTATGACGGTCATTTAGCATCACAGTTCTAGTTTTTTTACAATCAGGGTCAAACCATTTATTTTTTTTCATTGATCTATCCCTTAGAGGCACTGATTTTATTGACAGATCAGCAGCACTGGACAATATGGCAATGAAATCACTACATGCTTGGTCCACGTCCGCAACAGAATTGCCATAGGAATTCATTATAAAATTATTACATAAGGATTCAGAAGCATTTTTCAATGTGTACATGTATAAATCAGCTGAATTAACATTCCAGAGATATTTATATAACTTTTCTGAACGAGGAGTCACTTCATCACTACTCAGAAAACGATTTTCATCACTATCCATAGAAGATGGAATATCTATGCGATTGAGAACAAGCTCAATTTGTAGTAAACAATGGTCGGATAGACTTGACAAAGGCATTACTCTAAGTGAGGATACATTTGGGAATAATTTTGGTTGAACTAAAAAGTAGTCCACAGCACTGCAGCCATGGAAATTATTGTAACATGTAAAATTCCCAAACGTATTCTCTATACATCTACCATTTAAAATACAAAGATCAGAGCTTTTATACAGCTGAATGAGAGATCTACCAAACCGGTTGATGACCCGATCTTGGTTATTTCTATGCCGCGGAATGCTTAGAGAGCTGTTAATACTGATGGATGGGAGGGGAGAGTACTTATCACATGATGGATCATCATTAAACATATCATCCAGTTCTCGCATTCAAGTCACCACAGATAAGCACATCACCTCTGAGCTCATAGTAAGAAATATCATTCTGTAGTGTATCAAAAGGATATGTATAGTGTATATATAGGTCTTTAACAAGATTAAGTTTATCAGCTAAAAGACGCGCCCAAATAATATCACCATCAAGATTATCAATGATGGTGAATGAATCTTTATACTTAGATTTGTATAGAAAAGCTGTGCCACCTCTAGTAGGGAGAGAGTTAACTCCCTTCCTATATGTACATTCAGTGAGGTAACCAGGAAAGCTATTTTCTAATATTTTGTGTTTAAAATCCTCACTATCTGTCCAAGTTTCAACTATACAGACAAAATCGCTATCCTCAAACATCTGTACTGTATCACTTATGACTTCTGGAGAGGAACACTTAGACTTAAGTCCATGGATATTCCAGCAGGCAATTTTAAACATAATTATTCACTATGATACAACAATGAAAAAATGGCAACAAAGACAGACTAGGAGACAGTATCAAAACCCTATCTAAACTTTGACTATGTCACTATCTGATCAAACAATTTTTCGAATGAAAAATGGGTCACTAAAAATATATTGCAATGATAGCACTAACAACTGATGCAGTATATATTTGCAAAAAAGATAGGTTGCAAGCATAGAGTCATAACACACTTTGGGAATGTCATAGAAACAATACATTAATCAACGACCTTGCCACCACATTTGGGGTGGCGGAGAGCACCAGGGAAAGGGCCACATACCAGTAGGAAACCCAGAGAATTGTTGGGTTGGAGGGGAACCAAACTGCCAATGATGATTAAGCATGAATGTGTATTGACTCGGATTTGTAGCGAAACCAGCAGGCGGTGAAATCGATTGGTGTCCTTGCACCTGCTCCGAAGATTGTAGCCCTACAGCAGTGGAAGGAACCGTGTTGTTCACTGACTGGGACCCACTATAACTTGCTGGAGCTGGGCATATTGAAGCAGAGGGAATCAATACAGGCTTGCTGTTGTCATCAGCGATTCCTGGAACTGAGTTAGAAGTTTTTTTCTCAGGCAGCTCCACATTTCGATGTAACAAAGCTGGTTTCAGGGGACTGATAATAGGCCGAGCCAGTAAGGTGGTGCCCCTTTCATTTAGATGGGTGATTTAGCCTCACCGTCAGAATCGATGAAATATTTCGCGGTGCGAACAAATCTGAGTTTTTCTGTTCGGCAGAACTGCTGCAGAATTTGATTAAGTGGCTGGATGTTAACGTTGTATTCTGTGGCAAGCTTGCCTCTCCTCGGGAGAACATCCAGGAATAACAACTCTGCATTAAGGAAACGATCCCTGGATAAAGAGACCAGATGTTTCAGTTGAGCTTGGGAATGACGTAGGTCGGCCTCTTTATCACAGTCGTTGGTACCAACCACGAACGAGGGAGGGAGGGATTTGGCTTAATGTCACACTCAAGGTTGTTTCACTCATATCCAACCACGAACGATACAGACTTGGTCTCTGTATGGCAGGGCTGCGATTCAATGAATAAACTTACGTCAACAAGTGTGGCACCTGATATAGACCTGACATGGGTATCTCCCGTTTTATCAAGTTTAAATCTGCGCAGGCCTTTGGTCATGGAGCTGCCCGCGACCACATTGAGACAATGTTCTGGGAGATCAGGAATACTCGGTCTCTTGGCGGCTTGGGTTACATCTCCTGTTGAGTGACTTTGTGCACGGGGCTTTGACCACACAAATCTGTTTGAGACTGGGACATTGTAAGTTGGTTCATCCTCATCCTCTCTAAGACTAAGTGACTACATTCTCACCTGATTTACTTGGAGAGAGATTTCTGTGCTTTGAGCGATTTTGTCGGGGCATTGGCAGAGTTCGCTTCAGAAGCTACATATGATCTCACTGCGCTCTGCACCGGAGCTGGAGACACACTGCTCTGTTTTAGAGATTTATATGCAGCAGACAAATCATTAATGTTCTGTTCAAAAGCTTTACCAGATTTCTCCAACTTTGAACAACGATCCTTGAGGGTAGTTACCTGATCCTTCAGTTGGGTATTTGCACGAGACAAACGCTCAATTTCACATTGGGTATCGGCAACATAGATTTTGAAGCAGTCTTCTTGTTGTTTTAACTGGTTAGTAACTTGTGTTTTCAAGTCAAGCAGTTCGGTGTGGAATGTATTCAGACGGCTATGCAAATTCTGACGTAAACCATCACATTGCCCGGAAATAATGTGTTTATTCTCAGCTACAACAGACTCAATCTGGCGTATTCGGGACTCAACTGCATGGATAGCTAAGACTGCAGATGGATCAGGTGGTCGGAACTTCTTCAAGAGGTGAGATATATTCACAGACCTGCGTTTGTGAATAGCAACACGCTTCACATGGTTCGGATTGTGTATAAACGTGGCACGAGGACAGCTAGGCTTGTTAGAAAAGCCAGGGGATTCACAGGCTTGAATTGGACAGTCTTGAGTCAAAGTATCAGCCTCTTCAATCATAGTATCAGCCTCTTCTTGCAGATTGACAGATGAGTGATTATTTGGTCACTTTTAGCATTTTTGAGGGGAAGAGTGACATCAGAGGCTTCATCAGGCAGATTAGCACAAGCAGTATTGATCTTTGTTTCGTTATTACTAGGCTCAGGAGGATTTACGGAGATCATATGTGTGACTGATTCACTAGAGGATGGACAGTAGTAAGTGAGATCAGGATAGGATTTGTGTTCACTGAATTCATCTGTGGACAGCCCAGTGCAACTAGTATGAAGTCACAACTCACACTTTGAACACTCAATAACTGATGACGTTCCATCGTCTGTGTCCTCGTTGCATATTGGACAGAGCAAGGTCGTCGTGGAAATCATATTCGAGACAGGTTTCGTTGCTGAGACCTCATAGGGGGCCCCATTTACATCACTGTGAAGTGACACTGGTGCACTGTTGTTGTGTAGTAAAGATTTGGTGGTGGACTGAATGTTTTCATTGATCACAGTAGCAGTTATGTTATGAATATTGGTAAGGTCTGTCATTTTGTCTTGAATTTGGAGAAGATGGTCCGTCTCAAAAGATTTCAGTTTCCTCCCATTAACCAGTACTCGGCAAGTAGTATGGTAGAGATTCACATGTATTCAGATTTTGGACTTCATTTAATGGAGTATATGCAGGAGACTTCGAGACCTGAAGCATCACGGACTGGTGTCTTGATAACCGTGAGGGTCCCCTCTTCAATAATTTTGTCCATGGCGGCCCTTGTTGACGCCTTGAACAGTTCATATGACCCTGCATTCATTTCGAGAACAAGCCCACCATCCGTACGAGACAAATTCATGGTATTTTTCAGTTCAGCTTGTTTTTGCTTCTTCAGAAGTGCCTTGTTTTTGTTTAGGGAAAATTGTTTGCATTATCGAGAGCCCCATGCCCACGCTGGCGGTGTCATCTTGGGCCCAGTTTCATACGTCGAAATTTCATACCGTGGAGTAAAGGCCATTGCAGCCATACTGTTGCTCCCAACAGTACCCGAAGGCATATTGAGACTATATGCTAAAGACAAGACACATTATTGATACTATTACATAGCGAAAAACTAGAAAAATACGACACCGATAGAGTTACTGTTCTGGCACGAACCGGAACCGGAAATTCCCGGTCTCCCATTTTCTCCCATTTTCCATGAAGAATTAACCCCAAGTACTTGTATTTATTCACACACTCCACTTGAACTTTGTTAATATGGAATTAATGATTCATACATTTGCTCTGTTCAAAAGCAACTACTTTCGTCTTGCCTACATTAACTGACAATCCCCATTCATCAACAAAGGTCCCTAATTTATCTAACTTCCTCTGTAAATCGTCCAGTAAAACAATGTCGCCGGCATATGCCAGACTGTGAACTTTTTCATTCCATAACATCGGTGACCCCTCAGTGTCAAAGTCAGATAGCAGATCATTAATAAATATATTGAATAGTAGAGGACTCAATACATTACTCTGGTGTACACCTTTGGATACTGGAAAACTCTCGGATAGGCAAGTTTTAGTCTTAACTTGGGACTGGCTGTGGAGGTACATGTTTTTCATTATGTTAAAGACTTGGCCAGTGATTCCGCACTGCTGTAGCGTGAGAAATAAAGCATCATGCCACACCGAATCAAAAGCTTTTTTCAGGTCTACGAAGCATGCATATAGTTTTTGTCTCTTTTTCGTGTATTTATCGATGAGCGTTTTCATTACAAATATGTGGTCGGAAGTTCTTGACCCCTTTTTGAAACCTATTTGTGAGGTACAGATTAGTTTTTTTGCTTTCAAGAAGATCGGTAAGTCTACTGTTGAGAATGAGGCAGAATAACTTTCCCATGCAGCTATTCAGAGTTATACCTCTGTAATAATTAGGATCAAGGAGATTACCACTCTTATGTATAGAGACGATCATTCCCGGAGTCAAGGTTTTAGGGAAGCGTCCGGACTGAATTTTTTATTGAATAATAAAAGCAATAGATCTTCGATATAGGGGGAAGCTGCCTTAATCATTTCATTAATTATACTATCTTTTCCACCAGATTTGTTGGTTTTTAGATATTTAATGGCTTCCCTAATCTCATGAATTGTGATTGCCCTATCTAGAGAACATGATTGGTCCATTTTTGCCCGGTTCTCTCAATTCATCTTTAACAGCTTCCACCCTAGATTTATCCATTTTCACTTCCTGTGATTCATGAAGGTTCTTGTAGTGATCAAACCAATCACCCAGATCAATTTGTTCAATCTTTGAACAAGTAGTTTTTTCTTTCAACTTTTTTAGAATATCCCATACTGCATTGGGGTCAGTTGAAGATGCATTGTTAAGCTCATCTAAAAGTTTTTGTCGGTATGATCGTCTACATCTTCTTGTTCTCGTTCGATATTCACGTTTTTTACGAAAAAACGTCGCCTTGATATCTGGATTTTGTTCATTCCTATTATATGCATTATTACATTTCTTCATTTCTTTATGCAGAGTTCTGCATTCTTTATCGCACCATGGTTTATCGGAGCGATTGAATTTATTTGTCTTTGGATTCGTCTTGTCCAGGCTGTTATCAGCTGCTTTAGTTAAATATTCCCCCAGTAGACCAAAACACTTATCCATATTTGTATCGGAGACTTCTAGCTCATGTATTATAGTTTTGGTGTAGTGGGCAGATAGTGTCACAATCTGATCAGTAAACAGATCATTTCGCAGGTCCTCCCATATATATTTAGGGGGCAGGGGGTATGATTCTGCCTTAGGTTTGTGTACATTCCTTTGAATGTGCCTCCATGAACCAGTCCGAAGCTGTACAGATACAAGTTTATGATCGGATAAGTATAATAAAGGGCGAACATTCAGGTTAATTATAGAGGAAACCAGGTTGGAGTTAGTAATGACATAATCGACAACGCTACAACCGCGCGAATGAATACATGTAAATTCCCCAAATAGGTCGCTCATAGATCTCCCATTTAAAATTCTACAACCGCTATACTGGCATAGGTCAACTAATTTTCTGCCCATAGTTAGGACCACATTGTCTTTGGAGTTTCTAGGGGGTAGTGTGTCCTTAACATAAAACTTGGGCAGAGGAATGTGTTCAGAATCCTCATCGTCAGTTATAAAATCTGGTAGAAGTCCGGTACGAGCATTTAGGTCACCACATAGAACTATGTCACCCTTGCCACTAAAAAATGTCACATCTTTCTCTAAATTATCAAAAAAGTCCAGACAGTGTTCCCTTCCCAGAGTCTAATTGTCCGGCGGGATGTAGCACGTACATAGATATATATCATTTGCAGTTTTGAAAAAAATATTAACACAGTTTAATCCACACTGAGCCGTCACAGTTAGAATTCAGCACTGGCGTAATTCCAGGTGAAACAGAGTCTTTGACAAAGATGGCAACACCACCTGAACACTTTCGAGCTCTCGGACTCTTCGGTCTGTCTCTGCGATGTTTTAAGGTGAAACCGGGTATTGAAAGGCCAGAGTTGGCACAAGCATCATGAGCATGCGTCTCGGTCAATCCGAGAATATCTAAATCTGTTATCAATTTCAGCACTAAAGGATCATGTAATTTATTTTGGTGTGTGCCATGAATCTGTGATATGATGCCATTCAAGTTCCACACACCTATACTCACGGTTCCTATATTCCTATTCATTGACACAGATTACACAACACTGCTACGATAACGAAAAGACTGAATGTTTGGGATATACCGATAGCTCTCAAAAATTGTGTTTAGTCCCAGGAGCGTTTCTCTCAATAGGATCTTCTGTTGTCACACCACGCGGACTCATCATGGTCGTATCGCTGATCCGACAACCCATGGTTATAGGCATATCGATCGTAGTAGACTGGTTCGCAGTTTTCACGCTCCGACGAGCAATCCCAGAATTGTTTGCCCTCATTGTAGCTATGGCGGATGTTGTCGACATTATTGGGGCGTCTGTATTGAGGCCGGTTGAAGCTCAGTAGTCATCCCGATATCCCGTATTAGGCCTTCCGGATAAGCGCGAATCATGGTGGCCCTTGTGGAATGAGTAGTCGATTTTCCCACCAGAAGCTCGTCTGCTATTTGTCGAGAAATGGTGAGTTGTCATTTCTTTCACGTACCTCGACTTTAGCTCTGGGTTTGTTCTTGGCTGATTGAGCTGCCTCAGGCATTATACTCCGTATAACCCTGATCAGATTTGCGACAATGACTTTGGTTCTCTGAGTATCCAAGTGAAGTTTATCAGCCTGGTAGAGTTTATCGTTGACTTGACCTTTTGAAGTCAAGTTGTTATGGTCAACAAAGGTGATATCATCCCTGTCCATCAGTTTGTCCTCCAGGAGTGAATTAAAGATTGCGCGTTTAATCTCTAGTTTTCTCTCTCCCACAGGGCAGACTTTCGAGATAATGACCGATGAATTGGGGAACTGTGTGTGTAAGTCATCAACTACACTTGCATATTTGTTAATGCCTGTGTGTAGAGCGATGATATCGCCATCTTGTGTATTTACTTTGTTCAGGGTAGATAATATATCGTCGAACTTAGGGGATCGGCTCATAACAACAGGTAGGTCTACACTCTCGCTGATCAAATTGGGTTTAATGTTCTGCGTAATCGAACTGCCCGCAATCACCAACTTCTTACCTCTGCCTGGGATAATGCTAGTGGATTTGAAACGAATGATTGTTGTGTCTACGACCACAGCTGGCTGATCATCTGGGGTCTTGGGCACAGGCTTGGTTTGTGGCAGGGGACTCTTCTGTGCCAACGTGCAGACCGAGGCTAAAGAGCTTTCAGTAATAGGTAGCCTCTCTCTAGGATTTGTCCGAAATGAAGACGTTGCAGGAGCACTTTCCTGTTTGCTCGTTGATAACGACTCGGTGACCATTACTGAGTTATCGGGGTCAAGCAAACTGAATTTCGAAGGGGTCGAAAAGCAGGGCGACTTCACTACAGATGACCATGTCCGTGCAGTTTTCCTTGGGATAGTATATAGGTATTGGTCTATTTTGGGCCCTCCTTCCTCATTTGAGTGACCTCGAATTTGATGGACGTCGAAATTTAACATCCGATTTTCCTCTTGGCATTTTAGAAGTGCCTCTTCTAAATTAATAACCTTGGTTTCGAGGTTCTTGTTGGACAGCCTAAGTTCGTTTACTTCAGAAATCTGCAAGGTCGCTTTCTGCAATGATTCTGCCACTTCTTTACCGTTACACTGGATAAAAACTCCAGTGATCGGTCTCGGGATGAGTCTCTGAACCTCTTTTATAGAATCCAGAATTAACGCAGATTGATAGTTGATCAGTTGCGGTGTTTTGGAGTTGGCGGCTTTTACTTCATCGTATAGCGGCTCCTGGACCACTCGGATTTCGTGAACCTCCAGCGCGATAGATTTACAACACTCGGTAAGGTTACGAATAGCATCACACACAGGGGATAAATCAGCTGTTGTTCCGGGAGTAGACGAATTCATATTGCCAGTGTTAACTGGGGCATCTTTCACTGGTGTAAGCATTTCCCGCATTAAATGCTCAGTTGTATTATTACTGGATAATATCATAACTAACTTTTATTGTGTTTCGCTAACTTAGTAAGTGTCGATTAATTTCTGAAAAAATTGTGACAGTCGCGAGCCTGGGTTCTTTTCAGGACACAATCAAACGACGATACCCACGTGACCAGCTCAGACGGTCAAAAATCATTTGGTCATGAGTGTGGTTTGGTACATTTCACGTGAAGTGGGAGGAGTGGTAATCAAAAACATCAGTGTGTAGTTCCAGGTTAAAGTACAAGAAGGTCAGTTTTTCCGGAGCGAACTGAACCTGTTTAACCTGGAACTTAATGGGACAAAACTATACTTCATTGTTACCTACAGATGTGACATAAAGACGGAGCTTGCTGATTCATATTTCATTCAGTCATCAATGTTTGGCAATATTATCTAATTGGAATAATCAGTATCGATGAAAATGCTGAGCAACTCGTGAGTTTCATACACATGGGGCCCTTTAGGGGAATCCTAGACGATAGACCCGAAATAGGTGTTTTTTATCAAAGTTTGTGTATTTCACCCGAGATATGGTGTTCTATATCCACGGCGATCGTAATTTTGCAGTTAATTTTGATCTCGTCCCGTTAGAGGATGCGGAGAAGGGAAGTGCTAGATATCACAGTGGTATAATTACTAAAAATAACTCGAAAAACCCCCCCCCCCCCCCTTCCCCTCCACAAGCTCGCAAGTCCGGTCGGGAGGGAGGGTCATTATGTTCCGCAGTTTGCTCTAATTATATGAAACAGATAAATATGGACAAAGATTTTAGTCGGAGACAATTTTACGTTAAATTTGCAACCGATCTCCCGACCAGTCAGCAAATTTACTTAGATTCGCAGGCTAAAATTCCACAAATTCTCTTCTATTTTAGCTCTCAGCGCTCTGCAAATCACTTTTGACTGATAGGATTATTTCCATTGATAAGCTTATGATTAGATCACTTTTTTCCTTGACTGTCCTATAGGACGTGGTACGCACATATGGGGAATTGTGCCCAGATTACTCCCTAACTTTATCTGAAAGATGTTTTAGCGCATTCAGACTTATATAGTGTAGATGTCAAATTTCACTGATTGCAAGGATTGTAGGTTACAGAATTAGCTGTAAAATATTTATTCTTTGGAGCTTGGCTATAATATTACCCTCAGTACTTCTTCAGATATTGACCTATCTGTGGTGTCAAGGGTTTCAAAATTTTCCTTCCTTTAGGTTAAACGAACTAAATGACGTCACTTCCGCCAAAGGTTGTGTTATTACTGGATAATATCATAACTAATTTTTATTGTGTTTCGCTAACTTAGTGTCGATTAATTTCTGAAAAAATTGTGACAGTCGCGAGCCTGTGTTCTTTTCAGGACACAATCAAACGACGATACCCACGTGACCAGCTCAGACGGTTGAAAAGTGCTCGTCTCAGAAGGCAGGTCACGTTCTCAAAAATCATTTGGTCATGAGTGTGGTTTGGTACATTTCACGTGAAGTGGAAGGAGTGGTAATCAAAAACATCAGTGTGTAGTTCCAGGTTAAAGTACAAGAAGGTCAGTTTTTCCGGAGCGAACTGAACCTGTTTAACCTGGAACTTAATGGGACAAAACTGTACTTCATTGTTACCTACAGCTGCCACACTGCATCGTCATATCCTCACTAATGTCACTGCAAACAATACATGGCTTACCGTCAACTTGAGTATCGACCGCTTTGCGCGACTTCCATTTCCCGCCTTTCCGAGTTTCTTTGTCCAGAAGATCGCCATTTTGTTTCTCCCAGTCCTCATTTGGTGTACACAGTTCCCCTTCATGTATCAGAAATTGGGTAATTCCTGCTTGCATCATGATCTCCTTCGCCTCTAAATAGGTTTTGCAATTGTTATACCCACAGTTAGATACTCTCAAGACCTGCAGTTTACATTGTTCCCAGTCCGTGAATACTCCTTTCACTTTACCGTTAGTCACAACGTAGCAAGAAAACTTTCTCAATCCTGCCATCTTCTTAGTTAAGGCAGTTGTTCAAAACTTCGATTGAAAGTTTGTGAATGTCATTAAGCACATAGAATTACTTTTCAAACATCAGTCTTAAACGTTTCGTAGGCATGGCAATGTGTTTTCACACGAGCGAGCACATCTACATCTACACTGGTCCGCCATCTTGAATCAACAAGAAACAATCATTCGCTGTGTTGATTTGATAACAAATAACCACATTTGTCTTGCGAGGGAGTGCTCTCAGTATCTGGCAGAGTTGGAGGCGAAGCGCTGCAGTGAACAGTGCCATCTACAGGACACCGTAAACCAAGAGCGCAACTGTCGTAGTCTCAGTTTTCTATGTTACCGGCAGAGGGGAAAAATCATGCGGTATGATCAGTTTTATTTCTCGGAAAACACCCAGAACGCATCTCAGGCGATCTAGAACCCCGCAGCTTCCGGGGCCTAGGCGGCCCCTGGACCCTCGCCTGTTGGGCTATGATACCGCCTCCCCCCCCTCCACTTTCAATTACGTTCCGACGCTACTGAAAGCGTGACTGGAATACATCATTCTCTAGATAACGACTTTACAACGAAAATCATATGGATTAAGAATACTGATTAGCGATAGGATTTTAAAATTTTGAAGCATCTTTGGAAAATGTTGACCGCTTCTCTTTTGCCTATGTTTGTGTATACTATGATTGTTTTTTTGTGCTAATGCTGTTATATGAACACGGTCTTTGGATTCGGGACTGATTTGGGTAAAGTAATTATATTTTTGCGACGACCAAGAATTCCGCGTGTGAAACGCCAATATATCACAAAATAAGCTGTTCCTCATACTTATACGGCTTATCATAAAAATATATATAGATGTCATGTATCCAAGTTTTTTCCGGAATAACAGAATAATATATTCTCTATTAGTTTATAAATGTTCGAGCAATTTCTGCGATAAATTACTTTTTTAACAGAGAAGTGCACCTAAAGAGGGAGAGATTCGAACAATTATGCATATTGTCCTTTAATTCTACTTGAGATAATACAGAAAACACAATTTTGTAGTCCATATCTCAATGGCAAATTATGAATACTATCTCGACTATCTATTTTACATTGACAGGTCCAGACAGGTTGCACTCTCCAGGAAACAGGTATTTCTCTTATGACTTTGTAACGTCAAAATGTAAATCAATTAATTATGAATGCTATTTTAGGACTTATAATGACAATTCAGTCACGTTATGAACAGATAACTCTCCTCACAAATGTGCATAACTTGCGTGCGTACATGTAAGTACATTCGTCTGAAAGACATTTCAACTGATTTAAATTATACAGATCATTGAAAAATTCAATTAAATGCTATCAACCATTCTTATATTTCAGGTCGTGCCCCATATATTGCAAGTCGTGTACAGATATCTGCTGTTGTATGCTATTTCTACTTTTTATAGCCGGAATGGTAGTCTGCTCTGTACTGGGTAAGCTTTTAGAGTAAATTAATCATCTGTCGGAGTTGAAAACATTAATGGTAATGTTACCTTTACAAATCGGAAGCAAGATATGACGCTGGCCTTCGTTTAAGAAAAAAATAAGCTTAGTGTCTCTATGGAGTATGTCATTGTGGAATTAATACCGTGATAACGAAACATTATATCAAGTCTGTTCATGTTACCTTTGGCTAAATGAAGCAGAGATGTTAATTTCGTCAACACGGTTTTGTTGTCGATGTTCAAAGATAATAGCCGGGTACCCTTGTAGTACCCTATTTCTTTTAATTATTCAGACGGCAAAACTTAACTTCGGGCCTCTGTGGAGAGAAATTTTGCTAACATTCTACAAATATGACTTGCTGTATATTCAGTTCTTGGGATAAATAACCTATTTATGTCACAGTATTTAGCCTCAGTTGATATGAAGATGTATTTTTTTCTGCTTCAAAGTCTTAAAATTATGTTCGAAAAATTAGAAGAAATAGGGTAGTTCTGGTAATATATCATATATGGCAGGCATTCTCAACAGTCTAAGTTGCTGCTCTCTAGGAAGAAACGAGGTTGTCGTCATTTATATTAACATGGATTTTGAGGTATTTTGGTACCAGTAGTTACCAAGATCTTTCGATTATGAATGAGAACCAATGTCTATTGAATATCTTGTCACATTTTCAAATAATTATTCAACAAAGTTTTTCTTGTGTCGACTGTATCGGTTAAAAACATACTTGGCTCCAAATGTTCAGTTCAGGGGAGACAACTGCAGATTGGGACATTTTCCACCACGCCGGATCACATTATCTCCCATGACGAACAAGCAAAACAAATTGATGTGAACAATTTATTGTGATCAGATCACGAAAATCGCTAATCCATACATGTATCAATTTCGAGAACCATCCCGTCAGCCTGTGAAAAATGAACTAAATAATGAGACCATTTATTAGAGCTTTTTTATATCGTTGGTATTTTTATATAATTTGATACATGTATGTAGTTTTTTTCTCTCCGTATAATATGAGATGTTCGTTTCATGAAAAGTTAGAGACCAAAAATCTATAGACCAAAGCCCGAGGTATATATGTTGAGGCATATTCTCCCACCCCCTATCTTTAATATATTTTTCAACTATATATTCTCATTTCTTTGATGTGAATTTGTTATTCGTGTGTTTTTGTTCTGAACGCGAGGTTTTCGGATGAGATCGTGTCTTTCCCCCATTGCGAGATCCCCGACTCACCGTCACTATATTCATACAAGTTAATCCAGTTCAGAGCTAAAATTCCGACCCAGGTATCATTTCAAACAAATATTGTGCTGTATATGTGAAATCAACGATACATTTTATTAGACTTCCCATATGCATGCGTTTTTGTTCTGATCACGACAGTATATCGGATGATAGTCGGGTGTTTCTCCCGACGCGACTCGGTATACAGCTCTCTCTTCGTTTAGAACTGTCCTTAATGCAATAACGCCCATGGACAGAAAGGACCGATCCCACTGCAGGGAACGGTCCATACGGATCGGTCATTTTTAGACGTGGGGCCGGTCCAACGCTGTGAACTGCGTACACGGTCTGTTTTTCACGCGGAAATGCAAATAGAGCGGTCCAAATTATGACATGCTCCCTAATTTTGTTACTCTTAAAAAAACACATTTTCTATGCTTTCAAAATGATTACCAATTCACGAGGTCTACAAACATATTGTTTGCATATTCTTGCTCATCAGGTCCTATTTTATATATCTAGTTACTTTCCCCGTCGAATTTCGTTAATTTTAAAGAATTACAGGAACAAAAACAACAACAACAACAACAACAACAACAACATCATCCGAACGCATGGCACGATCATACGTAGAAACTTCTGCTCTTAGCCGTGCGGTAACGGCTGCTATCTGAGTGTATTAGGGCGTTTCCCGAATCGTCACATCCGATTGGCCCCGTTACATCCGACAATTCATAAAACGAAGACACACCTCCAGAAAGCGATCGATTGAAATGATTTCTTGGTGGGCCTCGAAGTGCCCCCATGACAAAATAAAATGCATACAATTTTCCTGCGAACTGCCGCCGATTTAATTTTTTTCAAATATGTTAGACCGTTTGTAATATGATTTTCCCTAAAAAAAACAAAGAAGCATGCTCCATTAGAGTGAGAAATCAAATAGCTGATTCGCACTACTTCAGTTTGGGCTCGCGTAGAATCTCACGTTATTGCGCCTCGAGCGCTCAATTGAAATTGACATGTCGCATGTTTGGGATTCTCAGGTCAAAATATTTGAATACGAATAATTTCATTGGATCGTTTAAATGGAGCGGTCGTGTGACTTGATGGTTGAGGAAGCTGACGTCGGGCGAAATACACGGAGAATGAAGTCAATGAGCTAAGGGTAGTGTTAAGTGAAACGTGAAATGCCCTTAGTAAGCTAAGATGCAACAACAAGGGAACATTCTATACTGATTGTCAATTCGAAATGGCCAACGTTAAACAGAATAACTTGTCTTGATCAAATTTACAATGACTTGGACCGTGAATCACGCATGCCAAATTTCAGGGCATTCAATCCAGCCGTTTTGGAGTAAAGGATTTTATATGAGACTTTGCCCGCCAAAGAGTTAAACCAAACAACTGCATTGGCTTTCAGTTCAACAAAATATGACCTTTTCCTTTACAGTGTAGTAGACTAGAAGTCTATACCTACCAGGGTTCAAACTAACTTTTGCAAAATTTGTGAAGATTTTAACAAAATTCAAGATGGCAGCCAAACTGCGTGACCTGGAATCCTTTTCCCCATTGAAAAGGATAATTTTCAATGAGAACGATTATGACGGATGATTGGGGGTTCAGTTTCGTTAAGTCACCACATTGTGACTACGGCAAATCAGAATGGGTGTTTAGATCATTTTCAACAGAGCGAATGACTCTGTGTCAAGAGTGTATGCACACTAACACATATATACGGGCCGGTCATGCCCCACACGCAATACTATTTAAAGCAGACACTGAATCGACAGGTCCAGGCTTGCTAAGCACGCATCCGCACTTCCTGATATTAATATACATATGGGATTAACAATTAACGAAGCCATGGCTTGTTTATATCCTTATTTTAATTCTAAATGGCAGGAATGCTTGGATAATTCAGAGAAGGGGCGTTTTTACTACCAATTCCAGCCTTCAATTACATGCGCCTCTCTGAAATTACCAAATCGCCAGGCTGAAGTACTTGTTTTTAGACTTCTTGTCGGGCATATTCCCTTGAATTCTTACCTTTATAGATGTAAATTACATCCCACTGGAGTGTGTGATGCGTGCGATGTAGAAGAAAGCATCAGCCATTATTTACTTTCATGTACACGATTTAATAATCAGAGACTTAATTTTTTAATGAACTTATTCGTGCTGGTGTATTTAATCATACCATGGAATCCATCTTAAAACCTCAAAAGAACCGCGATAAAGTATTTTTGGCTATTTATAGGTTTATGCTGCGCACACGCAGATTTTAATTTAATTTATGTTGATTTATTATTCTGTTATACATTTCATTATCTAGTCTAGGAGAGTTAACATTACATTTGTTACTGCATTACATTCCACACTGCAATTATTTATAATTATATTGGTTAATTAATAGTACATGCATATTACAAGTTGTGAATAATAAAATTCTAGAATAATTTAACATATATTTTCTTAATTTTGGTTAAGAAATTATAATAATATTTCTGCTCTATTAAAGAGTTTGTTTAAATGATGTCTTTGCTTGTGCTGGTTGGACATTGGTGTCTGAGGATACCATGTGAGGTCCTCATTCACGGTGTTCACCAGGATAAGTATAGATATTATGTCAAATCTCGTTTTTACTCACCACCTACTCATATCTGAGTTTATTTTATTGTACTATATTGGCCTTTTTAACTCAGTTTTATATTTTTTATAGATAGGGTCGTTGGGATTATATTATTATTAAATTAAGTTTGTTGGTCCGTATATATATATATATACCCTTCCTTTTATGTCTCTAACCTCGCCATGTCATTAAATAACGCATTTGGAGTTTGTATTTTCTACATGTTTTTTAATCATTACAATTCCGTACAGTAGGATATTTTAAATCAATATTTAAGTTGTACATCAAACTCAATGCAACGATCTGGCGCGCAAAATTTTATCAAATTGAAAGCCCCGCCTAAATTAACGAGAGATCCTGAAGGATCTTGGCGCCCACCATTGTCCGATAATTGTAAGCTAATGACAAGAGGATCTTTTTGTCCATTGTTACTAAGAACAAACGATTGATTTGTAATTTTGCTTACAGAATTTCGAATCTGATCGAAAAAGGGACACTGGAAAACAACACGATATCATCTTTCTAAGTTTAAGGAGTTTCAAGATTTCTAGAAACTGTACTTATGTCGGTTGTTATAGTACAAGAGAAAAGTTAGTCTAAAAGTGAATGTCCGGAGGATCTTTCGTCTTCGTTTCGTAGTTTTTTTTGCACGTGTCATCATTGGGTACTGGAAGCGAAGACAAATCTCCTCGACCCTTTGGCATGAACTATGAAACATACTTAATATTTTATAATTAGGAACGAATTCTGTTCGGGCTAGTTTGAGATATCTCTTTTAAGATACCATGCTCGAAAACAGTAAGATGGTACAATACTTAATACTGAAGGGATCCGCGCAGTAATGTTGAAACTTCGAAAGTGTCTGAATCCTGATGAAACACGTAGAAGTCTACAGTTGTCGAGTTGTAACGTTGTGTCACAAGAGTGACGTCCCTTCATGTAGCCGACCCGTCGGCAGACGAAACAGTGGGGCAGTTCACTGGACTAAAGAAAACTGATTTAAAATTTGAAGAAATACATTTTAATTCCGAATTATTGGAACCTCTTGATATGGAAGGTAATGGTATGGATATTCTCTATAGTCACTTTTTAGAATATGTCCCAACGTTTGATCCGCCGACTCGTGTGATGCAACGTCACAAATCAGGAATGCCGTATTAATTTGGAGCGTAACTTGGATTTTCAAAATGGTATTTTGCACAACTAGGCCCCATGTGGGACCTGTGTACAAAATTTCAGAAAGATCCATGAAGTAGTTCCTGAGAATTCACGATAACTATGTTTCAAGGGGAAATCCAAGATGGCCACCTGGTGGCCAAATTGGATTTCCGAATCGGACGAGGGAAGGGCATTTTGCACAACTAGACCCCAACGGGAACCTATGTACCAAATTTGAGAAAGATCCATGCAGTACTTTCTGAGAAATCATGATAACAAAGTTGCATGGGGAGATCCAAGATGGCCGCCTGGTGGCCATATTGGATTTTCGAATCGGAAAGAAAGAGGTATCTTGCACAACTTTGTACCAAATTTGACAAAGATTCATGCAGTAGTTCCTGAGAAATCGCAATAACAAAGTTTCATGGGGAAATCCAACATGGCTGCTTTGTGGCCATATTGGATTTTCGAATCGGACCAAAAAAGGCATCTTGCACAACTAGATCCCAAAGGGAACCTGTGTACCAAATTTGAGAAAGATCCATGTAGTAGTTCCTGAGAAATAGCGATAAAAAGGTTTCACGGGGAAATCCAAGATGGCTGCCTGGTGGCCATATTGGATTTTCGAATCGGACCAGAAAAAGTATGTTGCATAACTAGACCCCAAGGGGAACCTGTGTACCGAATTTGAGGAAGATCCATGGAGTAGTTCCCAACAAAAAGCAATAACAAGGTTTCATGGGGAAATCCAAGATGGCCGCCTTGTGGCCATATTGGATGTTCGAATCGGAACAGAGAAGGTATCTTGCACAACTAGACCCCAAGGGGAACCTGTGTATCAAATTTGAGAAAGATCCATGCAATACTTTCTGAGAAATGACAATACGGTTTCATGGGGAAATCCAAGATGGCCGCCTTGTGACCATATTGGATTTTCGAATCGAACCAGAAAAGGTATCATGCACAACTAGACCCCAAGGGGAACCTGTGTACCGAATTTGAGAAAGATCCAGGCAATACTTTCTGAGAAATCACGATAACAAAGTTTCATGGGGAAATCTAAGATGGCCGCCTGGTGGTCATATTGGATTTTCGATTCGGACTAAAAAAGGTATCTTGCACAACTAGACCCTAAGGGGAACCTGTGTACCAAATATGAAAAAGATCCATGCAATACTTCCTGAGAAATGACAATAACAAATTTTCATGGGGGAAATCCAAGATGGCTGCCTGGTGGCCATATTGGATTTTCGAATCGGACCAGAAAAGGTATCTTCCACAACTAGACCCCAAGGGGAACATATGTACCAAATATGAGAAAGATCCATGCAGTAATTTCCGAGAAATCGCGATAACAAGATTTCATGTGGAAATCCAAGATGGCTGCCTTGTGGCCATATTGGATTTTCGAATCGGACCCAAAAAGGTATCTTGCACAACTAGACCCACTGGGGAACCTGCGTACCAAATTTGAGAAAGATCCATGCAGTACTTCCTGAGAAATCACGATAACAAAGGTTCATGGGGAAATCAAAGATGGCTGACTGGTGGCCATATTGGATTTTCGAATTGGACCAGAAAAGGTATCTTGCACAACTAGACCCCAAGGGGAACCTGTGTACCAAATTTGAGAAAGATCCATGCAGTAGTTCCTGAGAAATCGCGATAACAAGGTTTCATGGGGAAATCCAAGATGGCTGCCTGGTGGCCATATTGGATTTTCGAATCGGACCAAAAAAGGTATCTTGCACAACTAGACCCCAAGGGGAACCTGTGTACCAAATTTGAGAAAGATCCATGGAGTAGTTCCTGAGAAATCGCGATAACAAGTTTCATGGGAAATCCAAGATGGCTGCCTTGTGGCCATATTGGGTTTTCGAATCGGACCAGAAAAGGTATCTTGCACAACTAGTCCCCAAGGGGAACCTGTGTACCAAATTTGAGAAAGATCCATGCAGTAGTTCCTGAGAAATCGCGATAATAACAAGGTTTCATGGGGAAATCCAAGATGGCTGCCTGGTGGCCATATTGGATTTTCGAATCGGACCAGAAAAGGTATCTTGCACAACTAGACCCCAAGGGGAAGCTGTGTACCAAATTTGAGAAAGATCCATGCAGTAGTTCCTGAGAAATCGCGATAACAAGGTTTCATGGGGAAATCCAAGATGGCTGCCTGGTGGCCATATTGGATTTTCGAATCGGACCAGAAAAGTTATCTTGCACAACTAGAACCCAAGGGGAACCTGTGTACCAAATTTGAGAAAGATCCATGCAGTAGTTCCTGAGAAATCGCGATAACAAGAAATTGTTTACGGACGGACGACGGACGGACGACGGACAAAAAGCGATTTGAACAGCCCACCATCTGGTGATGGTGGGCTAAAAACAGACAGACAGACAGGCCCAGGCTGGGCTTGAAGATTTCTGTGTAGCACGGAACTGGATAATTCATGAGCGATCAATTAACATATAAATGGCAAGGCAGAGTTGACCGAGCCGTGGTCTGGGTCTGCATGTACTGAAAACACTTTGCTCTTTTTAATAGCTATTCACCTCGCACTTCTTCTTCGTGTCGTCTTATTCGCCAGCATATTGTTACACGTATAAATGAATAGGAGAATATGGCGTCGCCTTTCATGAGTTGTGCTCTTATTTTGTTTTTGCGAAAATCAGTTTTCTGAATTTTTATGACATTTGGCGACAGCGGGACATCAATTTTCATTGTCACGATGTCTTCGTTGAAGATATGACTTGTAATTTGACCTATTTTTTAAACTGTCATGGTTTTATTTTGCTGTATAGTGAATATTGAGAAACCTCGATACATTGGTAGAGATTCGCATCAATCGGTTCAGCGGGTTTCAGAAGAGATGATTTTACGTTTATGCAAATCCCCAACATGGCCGCCATACCAAACGACCAATCACATTTACGTTTCTATGCGCACCAATTCATATAGTCTACTATCATTTTATGAAGTTTCAACTTCCTATGGTGAACGGTTGTGGTACTTATGCTGAGGGCAAAATACGATGAAAAAATAATAATCGAAACGATAAAAATAAAGATTCACCCATGCTGGGTCGGACCCCTAATAATTTATACCATTAGCCTTATCAGATAGAATGTCATTAATCCAAATAGAATTTTGAGCATATATTATTTTGTCATATTTTGTTTGTAAATTAATGATTTTTTGTTGTTGATGAATTTATATTTCTATGCAAAACATACACGCATACATATGTCTGGTCAAGTTCAATTTAGTAGCTAAAGCACTTCCTTGAACATATTCAAAGGTATATATATATATGATACAGTCAACATTGGAAGGTGTGATGAAGATCTATAAATGAACAGCTTGAAATGTACAAAACAAGTACAATGTGTATCTAAGCCATGCCCCTACATTAGCCCAACATTTCTTAACATGTATGGCTCAGTCTAATTCAGTAATCCGGTAACAGTACTCTCAGAAATCATGTTGATCTCTTTTAATTTTTCACATTAAGGTCGCAAATTGAACATGGTGAAAGATGTGTTTTATATTTACTCGAAAAACATTGTTAATCGATTTGGAAATGTGACCAACAAAACATAAATCGGTACATCGAATGGGAAAATTAATAGTGCGATACTGTCACTATCCTAGATTAAGTTCTAGGGGTAAATTATTTCGTTTCACTTTTGTGTATCATATATCATACATGTGTTATTCCTGTTAGTATCGTCATCATGTTCCAGTTCTATATTTTGTTTCAGATAGCTATTGAGCAGTTCAGTTGATACAATCTGAGATTGTGGCACCATTTAAGTTTTTGCCAGAGAAATAGGAGATTCTCTTTTCTACCGGTAGATGCCTGAATTCCAGTTTATGCTGGTAGATATTCTAATTCTACTGGATTTTAGTTTTTACAATGGCATTAACCTTTTGCTTTGCAGGCTTTGTCTATGGGAACCCAAACAAACTGATATACCCGACCGATTCTGAGGGGGAAATATGTGGAGTTGGCAAATTTGCGTAAGAAACGATAAATAGATCGGTGAAATTGTGCGTATGGTCGTTTTCAGCGCAACATTATAGTTTTATATAATGTTGGAGTAATGCTATTCTAATTATAAATCGGGAACTAACTTACATTTCTCCTTGGATGTCTTATATATCAGGTGGTGTTATTATAACTAATGTATTTTAATCAGAAGATGTACAAGAAATTGAAAATCCACTCGGAATGATGGTACATTCAAGCACAGTAGTATACAAACAGTCAATTGGGTTAACAGCGCCTCACTGCGCATGCGCGAAAGTGAATTTGACCTGAGAAATTTGCATATGACCTTTGTGACGTCACGCGTCAGCCAATCAGAAGCGAGTATTGATGTCACGTGGGGTGTGGTTGGGTGGTGGGAGGTGGGTGCAAGATGGCGGCCTGTGGTTGTATGGTGGTGGGAGGTGGGTGCAAGATGGCGGCCTGTGGTTGTATGGTGGTGGGAGGTGGGTGCAAGATGGCGGCCTGTGGTTGTATGGTGGTGGGAGGTGGGTGCAAGATGGCGGCCTGTGGTTGTATGGTGGTGGGAGGTGGGTGCAAGATGGCGGCCTGTGGTTGTATGGTGGTGGGAGGTGGGTGCAAGATGGCGGCCTGTGGTTGTATGGTGGTGGGAGGTGGGTGCAAGATGGCGGCCTGTGGTTGTATGGTGGTGGGAGGTGGGTGCAAGATGGCGGCCTGTGGTTGTATGGTGGTGGGAGGTGGGTGCAAGATGGCGGCCTGTGGTTGTATGGTGGTGGGAGGTGGGTGCAAGATGGCGGCCGGTGTGAGTGAGTGCAAGAATGTATTCATCCGCGGTCATGTCTGGCGGTGATTCGGTCGCGGGAAAAACCTTCCGCGGAGAAAAAGTAGTACCTAGATAAAATGGTGCGATGTGGTCGAGTGAGGTCTTATTTTAAAGCTCTCGAGGAAATAAATAAATAAATAAATAATTACACCCGTAACGTTATAGCACGGTAGTGTGGAAAAATCGGATTGTAGACGGGAAATAGGAAGTACACATATAAGAGAATATTGTTTTGACGTAAAAAGTTTGAACATTTCATATTTACGGAGATATGGATGTTTATAGTGGAGCCGGTTTTTCGTGTAAACCATCGCAGAGTATAGGGAAACGGCTGTCATTTTCGTTTTGCTATGTCACAAAAAGTGCTCGAATTACTTATTTCTAAATGATTTCATGACGAACAAGTATACATATTTTACGATATAGTCAATAACTGTCAGCACATAAGACTTTCTGGTTGATGAGATCTGAATTTTTGAAGTTTGGCAATTTTCTGACTTCCAGCTTCGAATACCTGCCGCCATATTTGTTGGAAGCCGGTGTTCCTGTGTAGTTTTGTTAAAAAAGGCGGCATGCGGAAAAACCCCAGACAAACAAGTCTATACACGTCCAAAGGTCACGCCTCATTCACCCACACCCTCATATAGTCCCACGCGGAGCGAATTGGTGAAATTTTTGAAAAAGTACTGTGACAGAAATTGATGTGACGGAAATAATACTTCTATGAATAGGACGAAAATTTATCTGAGATAATTTTTCTGTCATAATTAATTCTTGGTCGAGTATCAACTATTCAGATATTACGGAAAGTACTGTTGTTATAAGGTATTCTTCGTTATATATCAGACACGATCAGCATCGAGTGCCACCCCAGTGTCGAGCATTTACATCGTCCAGTTTGCACCAGCAAAAGAAAAATTACGAACGTTCATCGAACGTATGCTGAGCGACATCGGGGCACCTTCATGTGGTCTTCCGCGGTATATGAATGACTTAGATATGAATGCATGAATTAGTTTGATATAATTTTGTTGGGTATGAACGATTTAAAGTGGAAATATTCCGTACAGGTCTGTTATATGTAACAAACGCTAACAAAAATGGCTACCCAAGGGCAATTGGTACAATTCCCCGGATAATCGCGCCAGCCAAACCACAGCCCCATCTATACGTTTTGATGCAAGGGAGACAACTCGGACTAGACCAATTCCCAGGCGAAGATGATGTCCCGCTATATTTGGCCTGTATG
This sequence comes from Hanleya hanleyi, assembly GCA_036873755.1. NCBI lineage: Eukaryota > Metazoa > Mollusca > Polyplacophora > Lepidopleurida > Hanleyidae > Hanleya > Hanleya hanleyi. The sequence continues at coordinate 15,051 of JAVTVY010014150.1, read as the reverse complement.
GGGTATAGGGGTGGTCGTTTTTTTTATGGCTTTTACTATGAGCTATGAGGTTGATCATGTAGAATACGATGGAAAAACTATGAAAGTACCGGGTAGGCTTGTATATAGATCCATATAGACCCATATACACTCATATACTGGGATATTAGTATGTATAAATCCATACGGGGTGGACATGTTGGAGTCTAGGTGGAGCACTAGTGGCCCGATTGGGTAGAGTGAGGTCTTATTTTAAAGCTCTCTAGGAAATAAATAAATAAATAAATAAATAAATAATAATAAAAAAAATCAAAAAAATCGGCGAGTAGTGGACAAAGGGGAAATTGGGAAGTACTGACCATGCCCCAGAATACTTCATATGCATATCACGGCCTTAAGGCCTATGTAAGATGTAATCTACTTCACAGTTTAGTAGTATAAAAAGCGCAAGTCCTATTGACCTTGCCCCTTCCAAAGAAATCAAATCGGCTCTATTTTACAGGAGTATATACGCAGGTCACGTGGGTTGTGACGTCACTTCCGGGTTTTCACTAAACACTACCTCCAAACATAGAAGAGTTCCAATTTTTTCCCTTAGACGTCCGTATGTTCATCCTCCAAACCCACAAGAGTTCCAATGTTCAACCACCGGGGTGTTTTCCCGCCCCAGCGCCCCGCAGCGCGCGCGTCATCCCGCGTCATCTCCGGCAGTGCGCGCGCGCGCGGACGCCGGTCAAAAGGTCAAAGGGTCACCTCCAGGTCAGACGGTGCAATGTCCAATGAGACAATGTTGCGGTATCGCTATAGTCAGAGCTTGAGCACAAAAAAAAGGGGGATTCTAGATGAACCTGGGAAAGATGGGCAGTTCCATTTGGACCAATCAGCGGTCGAGAAAAAGAGCCAATCAGCGGTCGAGAAAAGAACCAATCAGCGGTCGAACAATCAGCCAATCGAATTGGGGTATTCACGGTGTGCTTTCGCTGACGTCCGCGCCTACATCTGGGTTCTTGTACACCCGGGTAATGTTTTTCTGGACATGGATGGGTAACCTTTGGCTCCATTCTAGGCCACTGATTGGCTAATACGGTGTTCAAAACCACTTTCATGCATTATGCTCATAGAACTTATAGTCATAATCTATACGTGTTGGACGAGTCTCTTCACTCACCGTATACACGTACCTCAATGAAATGCCCGCTCCAAACCTAAACCAAAGACACGTACTTGGTCTGTAGGCTGATTTCATTGGCTCTCTATTTTTACTATAGTGCTCTTGCATTCTAACCTTGATGGGTTACCTAGAACTTATAGTCATCAACATAATCTATACGTGTTGGACGAGTCTTTTCACTCACCGTATACACGTACCTCCATGAAATGCCCGCTCCAAACCTAGACCAAAAACACGTACTTGGTCTGTAGGCTGATTTCATTGGCTCTCTATTTTTTACTATAGTGCTCTTGCATTCTAAACTTGATGGGTTACATTTTGACCCCATCCTACACCACTGATTTCAGTTTGACTGAATCTCCACATTGAGCATTGATGCATTAGGAATAAAACACACAAGACAGGGTTTTTTGGTGAGATCTCATTTTTTTTTTTTTTTTATTCAGTGAACAACAACAACGTGAGAACAACCACGTGAAAACTCAAGCCCAGAACAAGGGGCTTGTAATTAACTGAAGCCCAGAACGAGGGGCTTGTAAACTGAAGCCCAGAACAAGGGGCTTGTACATTGAAGCCCAGAACAAGGGGCTTGTACATTGAAGCCCAGAACAAGGGGCTTGTCATTAATTTAAGCCCAGAACGGGGCTTGTACATTGAAATGATGGGCGGCCCAGTCATAGACGAGTACATCGCGGTCCTCGGCCTGGGGTACTCGTCAAACATCTGTACGATGGTAGATAAGGGTCTTCCCCGGCATCGATGGTACAGGTAAAACAAGCAATATTGTCCGCACACGCCACTGGTCAGGCTTTGCAACGTTTGACTGTTCCAACACCACGTCTCTGTGCCTTGATCCATGAAGTCTGTTAAATCGGGATGGAGGGGTGGCAGACCGTACGGGTCAAAGTATTCCCCCTGCTGTTCTGTCAAGTACACGGCCACCCAGTGTTCACCGGGTCGATCCATCGGGTCCGTGTTGAGAACGTAAGCAGCCGGATACATACGGTCTAATGGAAACACATCTCGGGCGAACACCCCTTGAAAGACCCTACGTGTCTCTGGGTCATTCTCCAGCACGGTGGTTATCTGGTCTGTATCCATTTTAGGTGGAGAAGTCACACAGGACGTTGCGCGCCTTGTCCACTTGAATGATGTTGTCAAACTCGGCGTAGCAGATCACATTGACGGTGGTCGCCAGGGCTCGTGCAAAGTGGATTTCCAACCGTAAGTTGCCTTGCTTGGCCAGGGCCAGCTGATGGTCGTTCTCTAAGGTGGGGGTCAGATCGAAACAGAACAACGTGTATCCGTTCCCGTAGTCCTCCCGACTGATCATATTCCCTTCGTCCTGGTTTATTTGACCGGTGGCTGTAAACAGGCTCTGATAGGCTCGAATGAAATTCCTCCGCCCAAAGTTCGGGGTTAAGGCCGTGGCTGGCACCTGTTGTCCATCCACATGCAGGGCCACAAAATTGATGCCGAAATGTTGAAAGTCAAACGGATTCTCTGGGTAGGCTCCGCTGAAACTGGTATTTTCCACACAGGCCAGGATCAATCGCTTGGGTAGTTCCCCCAGGAACAGGTTTTCTTTGTTGGCGCCCATATTTCCAGCAGGCACAGAGAACACTTTGGTTTGTACACGTCGGATAGGGTACTGGGCTGGTTTTGTTTCCAAGGCTTTCATGTGTCCCAACTGAACGGCTGGATTCGGTTTCACTTTTCGGACATACAGGACTGCGTCTTGGATGACAATCTTATAGTCCGCTGCATGCCCCTCTACGTTAGTGGCCATCAAGGCGAAGGTCGGAGGCGCCCGTATCAGTCGGATTTTGATGGGGATCTTGTTCAAGAGGTACCGGTCTTGCATGAACATGTCTGCATGCAGTCGACCCATCATATCCACCGAGGCACTGTTCGCAGTGAAAGCCTTCCGTTTGTTATATCCCCCATTGTCCGCCGTGTCCATGTGCTCGGGCGTGTCCTTGTAGAATAAAGCGGTTGTCAGCTGAGATTTTTTAGCCTCTCGGCCATACGACAACAGTGTCTCGATGTAGGCTCGATAGGGGTACGTGTTGGTGGAGTCACTGATGAGTTTGTCGCTGAGAAAAATATCCACCTGCTGAAACATCGAGTGCAGCCAGAGATTCGTCGGGCCCACCGTTGCTTGGTCAGCGATTCTGGTGCCAGCTCCATTGACCACCTTGGCTTTCACATACAAGTAGGTATGGGCTAAATCCACATAGGCCGTATCCGCATTACTGATGGTGAACTCGATGGGCCCGGTTTCGTTGATGCTGGAGAGCGGGAGATGCTCCACCCATAATCCTTGTTCGACACTGGTTTGTGTGGGCGGCACGGTCCACAAATCAAATTCACTGTTGGTGGAGGGGCAGGACTCGGCGTGGATTAAGGACATGTTTTAAGAAAAGATATCCTTTGTCTTCTTCGATGTGCGTCGTCGCTGGGTCGGTCGTCGACTGGTGCGTGGTCTCGGTGGGGCAGCTCTTTTATTCCCAACGGTGCGTTGTGCTTTGGCCACCAAGACGCCTCCCGCTTCTTTGGCCCGCCGTTTCAAGGATTCTTTGGGTGCCGTACCCCCCAAGACATCACCGGCCACTTGCAGTCCACTGCGTACCGCTTGTTTGCCGATTGCTTTCACCCCACGCGTCACCAAGGGCAGGAACGTTTTCACAATGCTGCCGAGTATGTTCCCCAGACCATGTCCTCGTTGCATGCGTGCACCGCTAAAGACCGGAAAGCCACCCCCGGCCTGTTGGGCATAATAGTCGGCATAGCTGCGTGCATCGCACTCGTAAGGTACTTTCATTATGCAAAGTGGGGAGCACGTGCTTGTCGAAAATGAAGTGTCAGCACCACTTTTCCTCGTTCGAATGCCACCGGTCGTCCCGTGTCATCTCTTATATCCACCGTGATCGTGTTGATGTCAGTTTGTCGTACGGGCAAGTAGAGCATGTGGGTGAAACTGTGGGTGACTTGACCTCCATACGTCTTTTTAATGGGGACCACCCGTAACAGAGGTGTGTTGATATCGCCCACGATGTGGTTGTCCACCACGTCCGAGTAGACGTAGAGTCCGTACATACCCGACTTCATATCCATCGGCATCTCGCCATGGTGTTCGGTGGGACCAGCGAACGTCTTTAGATCGAAACCCAGCATTTGCTGTAGGATAGCACTCAGTACGACACTCGCCTTGCCGGAGACGATAAGCTGTGCCTTGTCGTTGTGTGCGTTGTAATCGAAGTCCACGTGATTCTTGAAGGGATAGGCTTTGATGGGTCTTGAAGTATTCGTCACCCCCCGTAGCGCCTTATAATGCATCAGTCTTGACAGCCCACCCATGAACTCTTTGGGGGTATCGTATTGGCCTTCGGGCAGGGTGAGTCGGGTGTTTTTGCCTTCGTAGGTCACCTCGTACCACACTTCATTGGCTCGCACGTTGTACCACGAGTAAGGGTATTGGATATCCACGAGGCCGCATTCCCACCGGCCAGGTAAATGTAACGGTTGCGGTAACTGGGTGACGTACTTGGCCACGGTGTTGTCAGGAAACACATCCAGCGAACTGTTACTGGGTAGGGTCAGGTAAAACATGGCGACTGAGCTGTCCTGCTGCTGCTGTTGGTTTTAATAGGTGTTCCAGGCCTTGGGCGGTTGTGTCCGGCGTCGTGTTCGTCGCGTTGACTTGCTACGTGTCACGGCTCTGGAGATGTGGGGTGTCCTGATCGAGGGTGGTTTTTTAAAGGTCTGAAAAGAAGGTGCCCGTTGTGATGGTGGTGGAGTTTTGGGGGGTGACTCCGGTTCCCAGTCGGCTTCCCAAGAAGGTTGTGGTGAGAGTCGTGGTGCACGACTCGGCGATTGCTGGGTTTGCTGCATAAAGGCCCAGCGGTGGGGGTTCCCCACCAATTCCTGTGGTACATGCATGTCTTTCAAGCCTTGAGCGAAGACCTCCCATCCTCGAGGATCGGTGTGCGATCTGCGTTGACGCATCAGATCATTCACTAAATCCGTCATGTGGGTGCCGGGGACCACCTGATTCTGTACCAGGAGTTCGCCTTTATCATTCCAAGTCATGTTAGGATTCTGTTTCATCCGTTGTAATACCAGGCCAGCTTGTTTCTTGAACGAGGCAGGTACACTCTTCAGCACTTCGTCTTCCACCCACTGTGGGGCTGTGGGAGCTACCCCTGGTAATGGCGGCTGTTGGAACGGTGCTGAGGTCAGCGGTCTGTCACGTGGTGGTGGTGGTGGTGGTGGTGGTGGTGCTGTTGCTGGGGTAGACAGGGTTTTGTATTGGTCCATGAACGTCATGTACCGTTGAAGCGTCTCATTGTACCGTTGTACTTTCTCACTGTCGCTTAACCCCGGTCTCTGTAAGATCTGTTGCATCTCTCCATCGAGGCTGTTTATGGTCTTCACCGTAGGTGGGACAGGGTAGGGTGATTGGAGGTTTTGCAGGAACCGTGGTTCGACGAGGACCATTTTTTTCGTGTGGTTCATTGTCGGCCGAAGAGTCCACCCAATACTGGACCCAACACGGAAGCGGCCAACGGTGCTAAGATGGCCCCGAGAAAGCCGCCTTTCTGTAACACCTTTTTCTTTTGTGTTTGAGGGACCCGCTTGTGGACTAGGGTTCGGAGACCTGTCTTATGCTTGGCCAACTTGGTCTTCTGAGCCGGAGTCAGTGGTACGTTGCCTTTTAACAGGTTGTACCCGATCTCGCACAGACAGCGTACAAGGTCAGGGTCCGCACCGCGTACAATGGTTCGGACTAACTCGGGTGGGGCCGTCTTCAATACACGGAGCGTGGGAGCGTGCTTCCGTACTCGCGCAGACATCCTGTACAACTAATGCTAGAACCCACAACTCTGCCCTTTTTATCCACCTCACAGACAAAGTCAACCCTGCTGTGGTATTCATTCTTTTTATTATTCCCCATCATCAAACACACAGACCCCAGCTGGGGGCGCCACTGTGGATGTGTTTACATTATTTTTGCATGTACACGTGGTGGGTCTCTCCGGGAAAGATGCCGGTCCGTAGTCGAAGGTGGTCGGGGGTGGCTTGCTTGAGGTCGAAGAGCATATACCCGTGCTGAGGGGTTGTGGCATCTTTGAAGGCTTCCAACGCAAACGGTGTGCGGCCGGGATACATCTGTCTCGCCAGGTGCAGCAGTTGAGTGGTATCTCTCGGGTTTTTGAAGACCACCAGGTAGTGGGCATTTAAGCTGATATTCCGATGTTCTTTGTTTTTACTGAACAGATTCTGCACAATGTAGATGATGCTGAGCCGTCGATGATGGCTGCCTTTGGTAAAGAGTTGGGTGACCCGTGCATCCGTCTCCGCCATGAGATCATCCAGAACCACCAAGGTGTCGGGTTCCAAATCGGCCAGGTTGGGTAGGCCTTCCACGAACGTGATGTGGGGCATTGCTGCATACGCTTCCTGCCATTCTCCGTAACACCACACGACTCTGGCAATGGGTGGAGTGATCATGCTGTCGGCGTGTTGAAGGAGCTTCCTGACGAAGTGCGTTTTGCCGGAGCCCGTCGGTCCTGCGATGACGCAAGTGAAGGGATGCTGCCACCCAGGGTCCATGGTTCGAGGTGTATCCGTTGTCGTGGTAACCCGCTCTTGTAAATTTCGTACGAGTGAACTGGAGTGGTGGTGGGTACAACGTCGGTCGTCGTTGTCTGTTCACGTTCAGAGATGGTGCTGGGGGTGGGTACAACGTGGGTGGTCGGTTCACTGTGAGGGATGAAATCCGGTGGGTCTTGAGACGTAGTAGGTGTACTTGGTGTAAGTGTAGAGCTCGACGTGGCTTGTACGCGGGGTGTGGTGGTGGTGGTGACTGGGCTCGATACGACTGGTGCTCTCTGTAGACCCGTTTCACTGATGGCTGGTGTTCTCAGTTGGTTAAGTAACGTACTGACATAGGCTACGTCGTAAAACACACCTCCGTACAACACACTCAGCAGGGTTAGCAATAGCACCCCAAAGACCACTTGCGCTTTGCGCGTTTTGCGAGACGCTGTCTTCGGAGGCAGCTGCTGTTGGTCCATAGCACTGTGGTCGGACGTGGAATGAAGGAGGACGGCAGTGGTGTCTGGTTTTATAGTCGTTTCACCTGGTTGGCAGCGACCCAGGAATTGAAGGAACTGGGCCAGCCTTGCCATTTTACGAAATGAAACAGTTTGCCACGTCGACGTTCCGTTTTCAAAATCTGCTCCACCGTGTAGTAGTCTTGCTGTGTTTTTACAACAGGCTGTAATTCCGTGTCGTAAAACGTCCCCAGCAACGTTTCCCCTTGGAGATCTTCCAGTTCATAGACTCGCCGCTGTCGGGGTAGGCGCCGTTTAATCAGGAAGTGCTCATCGCTCCAGTTGGGCAAGTAACTTTTCTCGAACTTGCCCTTGACTTTACTGATCCGTACAGGGTCCCCGACCTTGTACACCGCCTTCGTCGTTCGCTGCGATGGCCTGGGGTACAAGACACGCCGGACTTGGGCTTCATTGCGTTGGGTCACGGTAATGGGGGCTCTCTCTATACTTCGATGATAGGCTCGATTGTAACCCCTCACCAGTTTCGGGAGAACATCGATGTACCGCCTTGTATTCTTATAGGTGAAATATTTATACATGCGGCCTTTGAATGTCCTGTTGAACCTCTCCACCACGGAAGCCTTGGTCTCGTTGTACGTATGGAAGAAAAACACCTTCTGTTTCTTGAGAAAGGCTTGGAACGGTCTGTTGAGGAATTCCGTGCCTTCGTCGGTTTGCAAATACAAAGGTTTGCGCCCGGTCTTGAAGATGTCTTTGAACGCCGCTATGAGATTTGCCCCCGTTTTCGTCCGGATGGGTACCACCCACGCATACTTGGATAGGATATCGATGCACGTCAAGATATACCGATTCTCATCGTTGTGTTTGGCAAAGGCGCTCATATCGACCAAATCCGCTTGCCACTGGGCATCTATTCCTCCCACGATGACCCGGTTCCGTAGAAAATGGCGACGGACAGATCGATGTAAGGTATAGGTGTCTTGTCTTCTTAACCAATCTCGGACTTGGGCACGTTGTACCCCCTGGGGTTTGGCCGCTCGATAGAGAGCCGACAATGCACTATAGGCCGCCGGACTGTCGGGACTGTAGTATAAGTTATCCAGCACCTTCTCCCAGCGCTTCATGGTGACAAAATGATGATGGACCCTGGCTCTATCGTTTATTTATAACGGGTATATCTTGGGCCGGAGTTTCTTTCTGATTTTCTTCGTGGACTTCCACAGTGGCCATGGTAAATGACCAGTCCAACTCGTCTGATGACCGCTTGATAAGCACTTCATCCACATCTTCCACGGCATCTTCCAATGCAGACCATAGATCAGGGTGAAGGGTAAAATGCACTGTACCTCCATCTAGCCGAGCCAATTGAGCAAAGAAAGGGCCGCGTCGGATGCACACATCGTGACACAAGTGGATGAGGTCGCCGTCCAGTTCACCAGACAACACCCGTTTGAATTTGGTCCAGCCCTCCCGGGACAGACGAATGTGAGCCGGGCACGGTTGTGTAGGGTCCGCATCACAGACGTCTCCCACCTCCTCCATGATATCGACCTTATCCGCATACACGTGCAGGAAAACCTCGGGGGTCAAGCTGAAATACGCCAGTACTATATGCTCCGTCATGGTCAGTACGTGAATGGTACCACATTTCACTGTCTCTCGTATTTATAGGGAGAACCCCGTGAGATCAAAAGGATCAGGTGGTCATATCACTGGGCTGACTGAGTCTAGCCGGGTAATCAATGGCATCGTCGTCGTCGGGTTCATGTAGTTGTTCATGGGGTTCAGCCAGCGCGTCCTCAATAGCACGAGCCCACCCCAACTGGTGTGATGATCGCTCGTCCGGTGTAAACAGCTGGTCCACAATAGGCACCACTTTCTCCAAGGCTGACCACAGATCGGGGTCTAGGGTGAAGCCTCGCGTAGCATCTTGGTAGCGGCCCAGGCGTAGGAAGAAGGTTGCACGGTATACGTAGATGGCATTGTCTATGTGGATGAGGTTTCCGTCGAGCTCGCCGCTCAACACCCGTTTAAATTTGGTCCAGCCGTCACGAGGTAGTGTGACCGTATTCGATACGGTCTCAGCGGGCGCCCAGCAAATAGCTCCACGGTCTTCCACCAGGGTGACTTTATCTTCATAGACGTGTAACCCCACCCGGGGTGTAAGGGGCAGGATGGCTCGTAGGACGGGTGACATGCTTGGTCCAAATGTCGAACGGTGAATGACACACACTCTGTCTGACCCTCGTATTTATAGTGTCAATACCACAGCGCCAGGGTCAATAGGGCACAGACTAGTATGAGGCCAACCAGCCGGCGCTGGTTCCGGCGTGAGCGCTCCTGGTCCATAGCGCGAGCATCAAGGATGGCTGTCATAGTCCAGTAGTGGTGAGTGATGGCACGCCTCTCCATCGAGTGCACTCTGTGGAGGACCGCTTCTGTGAACTCGTTCAGGATCTGGCGTCGTCCCTCGTTGTCGTCGCCATCTGCAAACATGGACCGGACCACTGCTCGGTAACCCGTGAATGAATTCACCACGGTGGCATACTGTAAAATGCGAGTCGCATGGGGCTGGATCTCCGCCATGGCTCTGTAGAAATGAAGGTGTGGGATCCAGAGGGACGTGTTTTATAGACCAGATGTAGCTCTACGGGTGTAGTCCGTGATACGTACTATTCTGATGGGTTAGTCCAAAAAAGGGAGCAACAACAACAACACAGATTACAGATCAATCCTTTTATTATGCGTGAACAACATAGAAATGCATGTACTGACCTGTCTGTGGGAGGTTTCCCACAATGGCGTTCACCTTCGCGTCTTTTCGTGTACGTCCGTGTCTTTTCGTTAAAGTCCGTGTATTTTCGGTAAAGTCCGTGGCGTCACCCGTGCACTGATGAATATCATGCCGTACACACACTCTATGTCTACATGCTGCTCGCTGACTTGAGCTCAGTAAACCCTTGTACCTAATGTGACAATGTGTTAAATAATAAAACATGGTGTTTGATATTTCAATTTGTTTTGCTGTGAACATACTAAACATACCCAGGGCGGCTCCCCCCAGCCTGGGTATGATGTAACATTGGGGTAATAAACTATATAAACATTACTAAACTTGTTGTTTTTTTCACGACAACAGCTATCCGATTGTATAATACTCCGCGCAGGCTATTTTCATACACCTCGGTTGAACATTGGAACTCTTGTGGGTTTGGAGGATGAACATACGGACGTGTAAGGGAAAAAATTGGAACTCTTCTATGTTTGGAGGTAGTGTTTAGTGAAAACCCGGAAGTGACGTCACAACCCACGTGACCTGCGTATATACTCCTGTAAAATAGAGCCGATTTTATTTCTTTGGAAGGGGCAAGGTCAATAGGACTTGCGCTTTTTATACTACTAAACTGTGAAGTAGATTACATCTTACATAGGCCTTAAGGCCGTGATATGCATATGAAGTATTCTGGGGCATGGTCAGTACTTCCCAATTTTCCCTTCGTCTACTACTCGCCGATTTTTTTGATTTTTTTATTATTATTTATTTATTTATTTATTTATTTATTTCCTCGAGAGCTTTAAAATAAGACCTCACTCTACCCAATCGGGCCACTAGTGCTCCACCTAGACTCCAACATGTCCACCCCGTATGGATTTATACATACTAATATCCCAGTATATGAGTGTATATGGGTCTATATGGATCTATATACAAGCCTACCCGGTACTTTCATAGTTTTTTCCATCGTATTCTACATGATCAACCTCATAGCTCATAGTAAAAGCCATAAAAAAAAACCGACCACCCCTATACCCCATACAGGCCAAATATAGCGGGACATCATCTTCGCCTGGGAATTGGTCTAGTCCGAGTTGTCTCCCTTGCATCAAAACGTATAGATGGGGCTGTGGTTTGGCTGGCGCGATTATCCGGGGAATTGTACCAATTGCCCTTGGGTAGCCATTTTTGTTAGCGTTTGTTACATATAACAGACCTGTACGGAATATTTCCACTTTAAATCGTTCATACCCAACAAAATTATATCAAACTAATTCATGCATTCATATCTAAGTCATTCATATACCGCGGGAGACCACATGAAGGTGCCCCGATGCCGCTCAGCATACGTTCGATGAACGTTCGTAATTTTTCTTTTGCTGGTGCAAACTGGACGATGTAAATGCTCGACACTGGGGTGGCACTCGATGCTGATCGTGTCTGATATATAACGAAGAATACCTTATAACAACAGTACTTTCCGTAATATCTGAATAGTTGATACTCGACCAAGAATTAATTATGACAGAAAAATTATCTCAGATAAATTTTCGCCCTATTCATAGAAGTATTATTTCCGTCACATCAATTTCTGTCACAGTACTTTTTCAAAAATTTCACCAATTCGCTCCGCGTGGGACTATATGGGGGTGTGGGTGAATGAGGCGTGACCTTTGGACGTGTATAGACTTGTTTGTCTGGGGTTTTTCCGCATGCCGCCTTTTTTAACAAAACTACACAGGAACACCGGCTTCCAACAAATATGGCGGCAGGTATTCGAAGCTGGAAGTCAGAAAATTGCCAAACTTCAAAAATTCAGATCTCATCAACCAGAAAGTCTTATGTGCTGACAGTTATTGACTATATCGTAAAATATGTATACTTGTTCGTCATGAAATCATTTAGAAATAAGTAATTCGAGCACTTTTTGTGACATAGCAAAACGAAAATGACAGCCGTTTCCCTATACTCTGCGATGGTTTACACGAAAAACCGGCTCCACTATAAACATCCATATCTCCGTAAATATGAAATGTTCAAACTTTTTACGTCAAAACAATATTCTCTTATATGTGTACTTCCTATTTCCCGTCTACAATCCGATTTTTCCACACTACCGTGCTATAACGTTACGGGTGTATTTATTTATTTATTTATTTATTTATTTCCTCGAGAGCTTTAAAATAAGACCTCACTCGACCCCATCGCACCATTTTATCTAGGTACTACTTTTTCTCCGCGGAAGGTTTTTCCCGCGACCGAATCACCGCCAGACATGACCGCGGATGAATACATTCTTGCACTCACTCACACCGGCCGCCATCTTGCACCCACCTCCCACCACCCAACCACATGCCGCCATCTTGCACCCACCTCCCACCACCCAACCACATGCCGCCATCTTGCACCCACCTCCCACCACCCAACCACATGCCGCCATCTTGCACCCACCTCCCACCACCCAACCACATGCCGCCATCTTGCACCCACCTCCCACCACCCAACCACACGCCGCCATCTTGCACCCACCTCCCACCACCCAACCACATGCCGCCATCTTGCACCCACCTCCCACCACCCAACCACATGCCGCCATCTTGCACCCACCTCCCACCACCCAACCACATGCCGCCATCTTGCACCCACCTCCCACCACCCAACCACATGCCGCCATCTTGCACCCACCTCCCACCACCCAACCACACCCCACGTGACATCAATACTCGCTTCTGATTGGCTGACGCGTGACGTCACAAAGGTCATATGCAAATTTCTCAGGTCAAATTCACTTTCGCGCATGCGCAGTGAGGCGCTGTTAACCCAATTGACTGTTTGTATACTACTAAGCACGGTACATTCGTACATTTTCTCTTTCTCTAGTGGGAAGCCCAGCCTTCTCTTCTTTGACATCGTGAAATGCTATGAAATGGGACAAAGCGTTAAAATTGCTGGGTGTCCCACAACCCAGGTATGTATAAACTCTAAAGCATTTGTTACCGAGGTGATACAAGAAAAGAAACGCTTGGTCGACGTCGGACCACACAGATATTCGTATCCAATACCGTACCGCTCAAGCCGGTGCCAGGGCCCGTGTGGTCATGTCATTCAAGATATTCGAGTGAACAGCTACAATAAAAGCGTGGCTAGGATACAAATCATCACAGGAATCACTTGTGGTTCTTGTGATGGATTATTTAGAAATAAGCAGTCAGTATATTTGCCTGTGGTGTCATATGCCTCCTTGTCAGTACTTCGGCATTTTGTCACCACCATTTTATGTTGTGTTTAATTGCCTGCTAACTTCAGACCTTTTAATCTGATCTTGGATGAAAGGTGGGGGATTCGACTTCTACCGAAGTTATCGCTGATTTTTCGGAAAACACTGGAGAGCTGAAGATTTGTAACGTGATACCTTATCAGATTGGAGTCATTTTGAGTCCATCATCAGAACCAATCACCCATGATTATACTAAGCTGGCAGTCATCAAAGTATAACTGAAAATTCATCTTCCTTCTGAAATTTTAACTGCAAAGCACATAATAACACTCAGAAATTCCCTTGCACAACGAAAACCTAGATTATTTCTGAAATGATGATTTATCCTTAAAAATTCTTCTAATAGTTAACCAGCCTACAATTTAAACAATGCTGTAACGCTGAGCCTTATTTTTTAATTAATAAAATGGAAAATCTTTCAGTTACAGGTCTGCTATAGTACATTGACAATATGCTATTTCTACGTGACAGTTTTCAGTCTTCGGAAGCATGTGTACCTCAAATTTATGTCGCTGTTCAGTATACCGTTGATATAATGTAGTGAGAAAATTCGGCGTATTAATAAATATATTTCTCGAGAATTACTCAAATCAGAATTTCTCTCAATTTTAGATATGTGTTACCAATTGTTCCACGAAGTACTATGTTTACTTGGATACCGAATTTGCAGAATCAACGGGAGACAATTCCAGATCAGACATGGTCTGCAAACATGGCGTGGACCCAGCAAAATCGGTAAAGTTTTTTTCAGTTACTGTTCCTAGTCATTTAATGCTATTCTTTGCCAAAACAGTAGGTGCACCATAACAATTTTCAAACTTGAGAACATAACAGACTTTTTGGTGAATTTGATGGATTTTATGATATTTCTCGGACTATTTGTGCATCCTCGGATATATTTACTTGCGTTGGAGCCCTATTAGTGTTTTAACACATGACTTATTACTACCATGAGTTTGATTCAAATTCAGTTGCTGAGAACCAGTACCCATTATATTAGATGCACAGATTTTAGCTCCATGGAACACTTATATAAGTCAGTGATCATCGAGGGATATTCCCCTATGCGGTCGATACGAATGGAAGCTCGGACTGTGGAAAGATTTTGGCGCCTGTAAAATTTGTAACAACTTCGCCGTTACTTTTTACGTCAAGCTGTGACAGAAGGCAGAAAATCTGAAAGTAATTTTGAACGGCCGATGAACAGATTTAAATTTAAATTGATGAAATGTGCGCTCAATTCCCATTGCCGACCAGTCCAAGTTAGAAAATATTCCGTGTGATGTCTTCCATACCAAGACAAAACTCCAGATATTAAGAAGCGGAGTTGACGAGGTGTTGGAAGTTTAGTTAGCAACAGATAGCGATATGAACGTTGCTATGTTACTCGAAGTATTAATGCAGATTAGCTTGACAGAGATTAAACGTGGGCCACACCTAACAGTCCATTCACCACTTGGTTTGGCTAACAAAGTGGAATAAATTTGCTTATGTATTCCACCTATACATTTTAAATCGCTTGCATATTACTTACAGATTGTACAGCATGTGCATTCAGCCTCCTGATGTAGGCAAATAAACTGCCGAAATATTGAATAAAAATGAATCTTACGTTTGTCAGATTAACACTACTGTTGTATTACATCAAATCTGTGGAACAGAATGATTGAGGATTAAGAATCACTTAGCTGTTCTATACGTCTTCCACGGAAATTCATATTCCGCCCATCATCACATCATCGCACAGACTGGATCCCTCATCTATAAT
>JAVTVY010014149.1:0-58770 GCA_036873755.1 Hanleya hanleyi | reverse complement strand
CTGTGAAGTCATGTGACGCAGTCAGTATGTCGGCACCTCTTCCCACTTCCCTTATATGTGTTGTAATTAGTCATGGAAAAGGAGTTTCTTAATGCTGCTTAGCTGAATTAAATCCCCGCACTATCCCAACCTCAGCCCCACGTGTTCCCTACATGTGGGGATGATGCGGGGAACTATATTTAAATCTGGTATGGGATAGACCCACAATATTTCTGCAGTAAGTCAAGCATGGCACAGAAAACCCCACAATATCCCCACGTGGGGAATCTGCTGGGCAGAAAAGCCCACAACATCCCCACGTGGGGAATCTGCGGGGCAGTAATTCCAGCATGGGACGGAAAACCACAATATCCTCAAATGGGGAATCTGCGGGGCAGAAAACCCCACAATATCCCCACGTGGGGAATCTGCGGGGCAGTAATTCCAGCATGAGAGAGAAAACCCCACAATATCCCCATGTGGGGAATCTGCAGGGCAGTAATTCCAATATGGGAGAGAAAACCCCACAATATCCCCACGTGGGGAATCTGCGGGGCAGAAAACCCCACATCCCCAGGTGGGGAATCTGCGGGGCAATAATTCCAATATGGGAGAGAAAACCCCACAATATCCCCACGTGGGGAATCTGCAGGGCAGAAAACCCCACAACATCCCCACGTGGGGAATCTGCAGGGCAGTAATTCCAGCATGGGAGAGAAAACCCCACAACATCCCAGGTGGGGAATCTGCGGGGCAGTAATTCCAATATGGGAGAGAAAACCCCACAATATCCCCACGTGGGGAATCTGCGGGGCAGAAAACCCCACAACATCCCCACGTGGGGAATCTGCAGGGCAGTAATTCCAGCATGGGACAAAACCCCACAATATCCCCACGTGGGGAATCTGCGGGGCAGTAATTCCAATATGGGGCAGAAACCCCCACAAAGAGGTATGGCAATGTCTCCACAGTAACCCTAGGGGATGGCTCTGGGTTGTCGCCCCCGAATGTACCAACAATGGGTTATTTTCGGGGTAGTTATTTGGGAGTGGGGAATGAATTGGGCAGAGCACTCTGCAGTATCCTCACAAATGGGGAAATTACGGGGCAGGGTGCACAAAACACCATCTGTACAGAATTTCTGGGGTGTGGGCATCTTCTATTTGAAAGGGCATGTCATTTGTACAGACTGTCTAGTCTGTCCCGATTCCTCCTGCAATATCATCCATCCCTTAAAATAACCACCAGCAGAAGCAAAATCCACACGTATTTCACCTTTTATTCTTTAACAGCATAAAATATATATTGTACCATGTCTTAAAACACCCGAGCACAAAATAAGAAGCACAATGAAAGTCTGTGTCAAGTAGAATGTTTTTTTTTCATCCCTCAAAGGTTTAAAAAATCTGTCTTGGTCTTTTCCCACCTGTTGTGGGATGGCCTTTAGCATTCCTTGGGGGACTGTCGTTGTCATCGTCAGAGGATGACAAATCCACAGCAGATGAGAGTGAAGCTGAAGAAGAGTCCGCCAGTTCTTCCGACATGTGGAGATCATGCTTCTTCATTGGTGTTTTCTGGCGTACTCTACCTGACCTTGCTGCATCATGGCATTTCTGAGTGATGCGTCTCCTTACTTTGGACCACAGTGTGCCCTTGAACTGGCTGCAAACATAAGCTGGAAGTCAAACAATGAAAAACGATTAGTATATTCTGAATGCCCGAGCTATCATAATAAATTAATACAAGAAACAAATATGGTTGAGCATACAGAAAACGTCGACTCAGCTCAAAAACATTTGTGCACATCTACACATGGTACCGACCATATGTACCAAATTTCAAAAGAATCCATCGAAAAGTCTGAGACGAGTTGCATTCACGAGGATAGTATGTGGCAAATAAAAGATTTCAGACCAAAATCAAGGGGAGTAACTCAAGAAACTGTTGAATCAACTCGAAATAAGTTTGGCACCAATCATGTGCACCTAATTTCAAAAGAATGCAATGAAACCCCCAGGACGAGTTTCGTTGACGAGGACTAGGTGCCAAATAAAAGTATTCCAGACTAAAATCAAGGGCGGATAACTCAAGAAAGCGTTGAATTGGTTCGAAAAAAGCTTATGCACATCTACACATGATACACATCATGTGTACCGAATTTCAGAAGAATCCATTGAAAACTCTGGGAAGAGTTGTGTTGATGAGGACAGTAGGTGCCAAATACAAGGATTTCAGACCAAAGTCAAGGGGAGTAACTCAAGAAAACATCGAATCGGGCCGAAAAAAGTTCGTGCACAATTACACATGGTACCGATCATGCATACCACATTTCAGAAGTATCCATTGAAAACTCTGGGACGAGTTGTGTTGACGAAGACAGTAGGTTTCAAATACAAGGATTTCAGACCAAAATCAAGGGGAGTTAACTCAAGAAAACGTTGAATCGGACCGAAAAAAGTTTGTGCACATCTACACATGGTACCGATCATGTGTACCAAATTTCAGAAGAATCCATTGAAAACTCTGAGAAGAGTTGCGTTGATGAAGACAGTAGGTGCCAAATACAAGGATTTTCGACAAAAATCAAGGGGAGTAACTCAAGAAAACGTCGAATCGGGCCGAAAAAAGTTAGTGCACAATTACACATGGTACCGATCATGCATACCAAATTTCAGAAGTATCCATTGAAAACTCTGGGACGAGTTGTGTTGACGAAGACAGTAGGTTCCAAATACAAGGATTTCAGACCAAAATCGAGGGGAGTAACTCAAGAAAACGTCGAATTGGGCCGAAAAAAGTTTGTGCACATATTCACATGGTACCGATCAGGTGTAACAAATTTCAGAAGAATCCACTGAAAACTCTAGGACAAGTTGCATTGACGAGAAAAAGTTAACGGACGGACGGACGACGCTATACCATAATACGTCCCGTCAAATTTGACGGGCATATAAAAAGTGTTATAAAACATTTCATCATAAGGCAATATGGATCTGTTATTGGGAATATATTTGAAACAACTTTGAAACTCTTAACCCCTTAGCCTAATGTACAGTAAGTCAAGGGGCTGACCCTGAAACATGCCACGTAAATAACAACAAAAAATTGTTGGGGACATCACTTTAGACGTTTTTTGTTTTTTTTCAAAATAAGCTACAAATAACTGGTTTGGCACCCCTTTCCCCACAGCTGGTGGGACATACCACCTCTTAGAAATGAACAGGATATCACAGTTTTTTCTCAGACATGCAGTGATAATAAGATTTCCTCACCTCCAGGTGTAACTTCCTTTCCTTGTAGGAGAGGATAACTGGTATTCACATGAGGTCCACAAGCCGATCTAATCCATTATCCTGTTACCAATGCACACAATGAGAGTGGGGTCCAGTATTTGCCTGTTCCTATAGATCATTGAAATACAAACACAATTAGATAAAACTCAATCAGGGCAGTATACATTCTGTAGCAAATTATTGTCACTGCATGAACTGGTTAGGGATACTACCAAAATAGAGTACTCTCGCTGAACAAGAAAAGACAATAACCAATAAGCTGTTCCATCAACTTTTAATGACCCGCACAACTGGGATGAAAATTCAATTCTACATGGTCTGGTGCCAATTTTATTTAATAAATTGATTATGTATGTCAAAAAGTTCTTAAACTTTAGTACAGTGTATTTTGTGAACTAACTGTCCTCCGATAATTACTGGAGGATACATTTTATTTCTTTAAATTTTTATTCATAGCAATTTATCTGTATTTCCTAAAGTTATAATCTTATGAAAGTCAGTTACGGGTAGGAACAGCTCGCTTTGAAGCTGGGTTGTCTGAGACAGCAATATCGCATATTTACCTATAATCGTCCTTGAATTATACTAATCGACAAATTAAGCATATTTAACTCCATGTACACTGCAAATTTATCTCACAGTTATAACAGACCTGCTTGTATCTATATAATCCATAAAATCTGATTAAATTCAGCCCTAGTACAGCGGTAGGACGAATAACATAAACATGTGCAACTTAGTTTACAATTGTTTTGTGACTAGGTGGAATAATTTGTCAAAACTTGACTAGTTCATATCAGTATACATCATGTATCAAATAATATCTTATGTTCATTCAACTACCTATTGTTGGATTATCTCCCATGTATGATCACTGTGGGCATTTTATGCAATACATTGCACTGGACATGTAGGATAACAGTCCCTGATAAAAAAAAAAGTGTTTGGAAGCTTTGCATATAACTCTTGAAACTTACTCAGGTTGATCAGGTTGGGGAAAATACCTTGATCGAGGTATAGACCTATAGATACCTCGAATGGGGTATAGGGCTATGTCAACTTCAGTTTTTATATATTTATGGATAATGTGGACATCCACACATACCACGGACTGCATGAATCTTTCAACAACATCTATGGCTTCATTGTTCCATGTTTTTCACATCAATTTATTGCATCATTTTATGCGACTAATCATTTAAATTAGCCACTTCAATATTTCAAAAATGAAAGATGGCTTCAAATGACATATTTGGTGAAATTTATTCTGTAAATAAAAATGGCATGTGATGGCATACTTCGATGTCCGGAAGGTCATGCGCAAGTTGCAGGATTTGAGAGCCAATGCCTAGTTAATAAATCAAGATTAATTGACAGACCCATAATCTAATCTGCTAGCATGTGCACATAAAAAACAGACCTCTGGTCTGGGTATTCTGACCCTGCCATGTATGTGCATGGTAGGAAATTGTGCATTTAATCTAATTTACTCATCAGTCAATGCATCTACATTCATGCAATTCATGGAATTATCTCATAGCATGCTATTTAGTTACATAATAAATTTCCCTGAATATGTCATTTGAAGCCATGTTTCATTTTTTAAATATTAAAATGGCTAATTTGGATGATTAGTCGCATGAACGGAGAAATAAGTTGCTTTGAAAATCATGGAACAATGAAGCCAAATATGTTGTCGTAAGATCCATGCAGTCCAGGGTATGTGTGGATGTCCATATTTTCCATAAATAAAAAAAAACTGAAGTTGACATAGCTCTATACCCCATTTGAGGTACAGGCCTATACCTCGATCGAGGTATAATACCCTGATCAAGGGATAATATCCCGATCAAGGGATTTTCACTAACCTGTTGATTATGTATACTTACATTTAGTCAACACTTCTGTGATACCCATACCCTCTTCACTGACGACTGTTTCACCAACTACATACAAGTATTCCGGGTTTATTACCAACACTGGGTCAATAGGTTGTTGCTCATTTGTCTGTACTGGCACATGAATTGGATATTCTGCCTTTATTGAGCTGTGGAGCTGGAAATAATGATAATAAATAAGGTCTCAAGCCACTATCACATTAGATAGTTTAGTTTATATTCAATTTAATTTGTACCCCCTTTAAAATTCAAAAAAATGTCTTTCAGGCTCCCCTGATTATTTTTTAAAATTTAAATAAAATAAAAATACTAAAGTTATAATATATAAATATATTTAACTTGAAGTTGATAGAAGTCTGTTATTTTAAAAAAAATAATGTGTAGAAGTCGATTCACTCAAGCCCCTCCTCACGGTCACCCCAAATCCTCAGATTGATGACAGTTGACAACACAGTTGCCTGGCCTGTAGGATATTGGATGGTCGATGTCTACGTAATTATTTCCAATAAATTATGAAAATTAATAAATATTAAAAAAAAAAAAATTAAATCGATTTTGTTTTTTTAAATATTTTTTCTAAGTGTATTTCTCTTTCATCTTTGGCTCAATTAAAGTCATTCCCTATACTGTCAAGCCGAGTTACTACAGTTTTTAATTATCTACCATACCCTGCCCTCTATGACATAGAATAAGAGAGAAGTTGGGAATAGAACCTCTCAACACGGTCATTTCAAAACATTCTCAGAAAAGAACGAAAGCCTACCTTTCCAAGTGCTATCCGTTTATTACTTCCCAAGTGGACCAGCCTTCGGAATATATGCGCTTTGTATATCTAAACCTTCCCTTGAGGAGAGAAATGCATTCTTCGCGCCAAAACACGGCTTTTCAAACTTTTAGCCAGCACTCCGGCGAAACACACTTCCATCAGAATTTTAAGAACCGCGCTATACAATATTATCAGCGACGATTGGTCGAAATTATATCCAAACGTCATCTCCTGCCCACTGGATTATCTACCCCTGACTTTTGGAGATAATTTCAACCAATCGTCGCTGATAATATTGTATAGCCCGGTTCGTAAAATTCTGACGGAAGTGTATTTTGCCGGAGCTGGCGCGTGTTTTGGCGCGAAGAATGAATTTCTCTCCTCAAGGGAAGGTTTAGATATACAAAGCGCATATATTCCGAAGGCTGGTCCACTTGGGAAGTAATAAACGGATAGCATTTGGAAAGGTAGGCTTTCGTTCTTTTCTGAGGTGGCTCTGAACAGAAATATCTTGGGATGCTGACTGTGAAAAGGCCTACTTTTGGGGTCTTGATCAGAGGAGGCCATAAACACAGAGCCTATTCATATTTCATATATCAAAATAACTCTATGTATCTCAGAAATATTTTGAGGCCAAAAGATTTGAGTGTTGAAAAAAAATTTTTACACACTGACCTGTTTACAGCAACAACAACAACACTGAAATGTGGGCTCATTTTTCACAAAATACATCAACTTCAGCTGACGGTTCAGGTATCCACTACGCAAATGAGATGTTTATATTCACCAGGGCTCTGTCAATTAACTCCAGTAGCTTTAAAAAAAGTGGAAATTTCTTGCTGATCGCCAGCTCAATTTTAATGTAATCTGTCATCTGTCAGAGTTACAAAAATGGCGCCCAGAATATAGCCTCGTTCCGAAGTGCATGATGTCATCACCAATTCATCACTGAATCTCATAATTTTTATTTTAATTCATCCATTCTGATTTTCTATCAACATTTAGGCTGAATTTATATCAATATAATCTAAAAAAATGACATATTCAATTTTAAAATCAAGTTTTGAGGGGAATTCCAGTCCGTGACCTCTATAAACATTGGGATACTCCCTCGTTTTTTCTACGAAACAGTGAACTCCACCCTTATAGAACAGAAAAGTTGTTTTCAAATATCTCCTAATCTATTATGCAAATAAAGCAGGAAATTCTGAACAGTTTGGTGTATCTGGCATCGAAATCGATTAAAATCTCACCGAAATATCGAGTATTCCCATATCATGGATTTTCACCAATCAACGGTACTCATTTAGAAATACCATTATCTTCACATGTAATCATGTATTCATGAATACATGTAATGCAAGTACATGTACATGTTGCAGAGGAAATGTATCAGGATCTAATTATAGAGTATAATCCATGAACAGAAGTAAATTAGCAGCCTGACTTATGTGTACATGTAACCGACATAAGTTTATACATGTATTGTGACGTCACAACACAAGCCATTTTGTTATGACGTCACGTCATAATAGTATATTGCAACAAGTAAGTGCTATGATGTCATTCACAGAGATGACGTCACAAGATAATGCATAAAAACCCATAAAAGAGGTTTGATGTAGCAGGTCTCATTTATGGCTGTACATGTAAATGATTGTTTCATAGAATGATGACAGTGGTTCTCAAATATCTTGAAATACTGTAACAGAAGCAGCTATGGCTGGCCAAAATAATAAAATGAATTGAAAAAATTATTCTTCATGGTTTTCTGAGCATCTGCTAAATATTTTCAAATTAACCTTAATGCCCTCAGTCTATGAGAATGTTTTGAAATGACCGTGTTGAGCGGTTCTATTCCCAACTTCTCTTTTATTCTATGTCATAGAGGGCAGGGTATGGTAGATAATTAAAAACTGTAGTAACTCGGCTTGACATTATAGGGAATGACTTTAATTGAGCCAAAGATGAAAGAGAAATACACTTAGAAAAAATATTTAAAAAAAAAAATCGATTTAATTTTTTTTTAAATATTTATTAATTTTCATAATTTATTGGAAATAATTATACGTAGACATCGACCATCCAATATCCTACTGGCCAGGCAACTGCGGTTGACAAGCAGGAAACTTGCTTCAAACCGCCCGCAGACTGTTTTGATTGTTCAACAACGTGCAGCCATGCCGAGTTGCGATAGAGCTAAATATAACAACAATGATCATTGTCTACGGCACAGGGAAAGAAACTAACCGTCTCTTGGCGTCCACCTTCCATGGGAATAATGTTGGCACCGGGTTATGCGAAGTTGGACCAACACCTCCTTCAAAATGTAACTTGTAAGGAGCAAATCCAGGTAAACTTGTTTGGTCCCCATGTCGCTTCGCGTCGAACTATTTGAACTGTTGAACCCAGTTTCGACGCAACGCATTTTTCTCTCGGGCGGGAAATGGGTGAAAAGTTACATCAACCATGGATATTTCCTCTCTTTGTTCCGTTTTTTAACAGCGGCATTGCAGCCCGGAACACAACAGATAAAGTTTGGCATTTCATCGCCCGGTGTCAGATTCTGGGCCCTTCCGCTTTCACTGGAGTGCAAACAAATTTACCCACAGGTACAAAAGAGCTACAGGACAGGGGGCACAACTCTTGGATTATATGATGCTTTATTGCATTTTGTGCATTGTTGGAGCGCATTAAGATAGACTTATTACTGCGTCTCCCACTTTTACATAGTTTGAAATACACAGCATTAATTACAATCTTACATACATATAGAATACAACATGTGACGGCCGGAGAGAACAATATCGAAACATAATTCAGCTAATTGCTGGGGTGAGGGGGACAAGAGATATTTATGTGGTTATTATGCTAATATCGGTCGCTTAGGATTTGCTAGGGGTAGTTACTTTTCCTTTGTTGTTAGCTATGTGTATAATTATATTCTTATTCAAATCGTTTTGTCGTTTTGATAAACTCACCTAAACATATCTGAGCTTCAATGTTTAATTTTGTACTTTTTTCATCATTTCCAAATAGCAATGCCTGGGTTGATGGCATCAGCTCGGTACCATAGATTCTATTAATAATTTCCAGAAGGACAACTCTTTGATTTCTAAACACAACTCTATGCGTATTACATAGACTTTCCAAGTCAAATCTTTATCTTTCTGGTGAGGGGTAAATAAATTTTCCATTAGTAATGCAACTGAATGAAAAAATAATCTTTTTATACCTATTACGTGTGTCAGGTAAAATTACAAATTATATCAATTTACAGTATAATGAAACTGATATATTACAGAAATTTTGTAGAGGTAAATATATTTTAGGAAACCAATATTTATTTGGATATAGCTGTTTATAAAGGTGATGATCTTGTCTGACCACTCATCTGTCATCACCCTAAAAAGGTGATGAGATTTCATCAACTTCTTAGGGTGATGACCAAGGATGGCCACTCGTCGTTCATCATGACTGGATCTCATCACCCTTTTATGGTGATGGCCTGGTTTCATCACCTTTTCAGGGTGATGGATTTTGTCGTCACCTTTTCTCATCACCCTAAAAGGGTGATGACCAGACCCCATCACCCCATCACCACAAAAAAAGTGATGGCCCATCACCTGTTTTCTGACTGCGTGGGTTGGCGTATCCGTCTTTTTGACGCTTCTGAACTGAAACTGGCCCAAAATCTTTACTGTTTTAAGAAAACAGAGTTCACAGTCTGCCTGCATGATCCCCACATCTATCTCACACTATATGTGCAAATAAAATATCGCCCCACTTCAACCCCACTATCGTCTTAGGCTATGCATGAAAAAATGCTTGCCCAACAAAATCCCCACGTTTAACTTAAGCTATGATAACGGCGAGCATTTTGCCCTACATCATCCCCACGCCGGACTTAAACTTTCAGCACAGCCCGGCACATTCCCTACATTGGACTTTGTCTACGAGCGCTGGAAAAAATCCACCCCACCTAATCCCTACAAACAACTCAGTCGATTAACTCCGAAGTTCATTTTCCCTACACGAACCCCACGTTACACTTTGAATATTTAGCAGATAAAGTTATGCCCTACATCATCCCCACGCGGACTTTGAATTCTCGCCCATTCACCCGGCATAATCCCCACATCAGCCATACATAATCCCCATATTTATGCTAAATTTGCATAACCGTGGGCAGCTGCCCCACACAAACCCTACGTTATCCCCACGAGGAAAGTTCCAAACCACGCTTCGCCCCACACGAACCCCACGCGCCCACCAATACCCCACAGTTTCCCTACGCAATCCCCACGTTTATGTTTGTAAGGGATTACACGTTTTAGCACGGGTATGTGAAATCAACACCCGTCAAGTGCAGGTGTTCATTGGGAGATTCCATTTCACAAGTCGGATGAGGAAAGGGACGTCTGCTTTCATACAAGTAACAATCGAATGAAACAAACAAATAAATTACAAGATGAAATTTCTTTCTCAAGTTTAACTGTTGTTTCCATCGTGAAATTCATTAACAAATCGATACAAATAGACATATATTCACGTAATTTCCACACAGCTGACGCAGCTAACAATATCACTCCCCATTTGAGAGACCACATAAACTCGTCCACTGAGAATGGCACGATGCCAACCGAGACGGAGGCATCAGTGGGCGAGTTTCTTCAAGAAACGGGAGAAAGATTGTCAAAGTTTAAAATATGTTTGCAACCTTTCATTATAATCTTTGTTGATAATCAATTTGGGAAGTGCAATAGAATAGAAATGTTTTCGTAGGCCTGCTCAGTGGTTATTTTACGTATGGTTAGTGAACAAAAGTTTATAAATTTTAGGGCGCGGGTTTCGCCCTTGCCCTAAAATATAAACTTTCTTACACAAACCGAGCGTAAAATAACCACTGAGCACCCCTACGAAAACATTATTTCTTAAATCTAACATCCAATCGCCAGCCACCATCCCGAATTTTCGCGTCCATAATGGAACGAACGAACTCACACGACACTACATGTATCATCAGCGCCAAAATGCAATATATATTAACTCAAGCGAGTTGGTATATCGCAAGAGAGAATCTTTCTGTAAGAAACCATCTTGTGTATTTATTATTTTTATTTCGTAAACATTTGAAATTCGTGCTGTCATACGGAATAGGTCTTTCGATTATTGACGCGAGAATTCTGTGTCAGACAACGATCGATGCCAGTAAGGCATCCTGGGTTTCTGTCGTTAGGATCCGTATTACTCATCAATATTATTCAATCCGAATGAATTTCCTAGTCGTTTTTAGAGTATAATGTATCTCAGACTGCCTAACTTTATGGCAATTCAGAAACAAATTCTGTGAAATTCGCAATGCTCGTCGTACATTTGTTCGTATATATATGTGGCAAATAAATATGTACATAAACAAACGCAACCCAAATAGTTTGCCCATACATATCAATTATTAGCAAAATTATTACCAATCAACTAATCAATCAACTAAAGTGGCCGCGATTAGGGTTTGCCTCGGTAGGATTGAAAAGGGATACCTCGACTACATCGCTATTTTTTATTATCTTGTTCCCTCCCACCAGAAACTATTATCAGTAAAACATGCATTCATCAGCAAAGAGGAATGTAGTCCGAAGATGTGAACGGCAGAAAGTTCGACGGCAAAGAGGCAGCGTTCAAAGGCGGATCCAGCAAAAATTCATAGGAGGGTGGGGTGGGGTCGACTATCACAGACCAACAGAGGAGGGTTCTCCGGCCGCCTAGGCCCCGGAAGCCCTGGGGTCCTAGAACTGATCATAATGTATTCAGATTAATGGTTCTATTTCTCCAATTTTTTCGCAATTTAAGCACGCATCGATATTGAAAAAAATCGCACCTCATGTCTGCATCCACTTGACCTTCTAGTTATATTTAAAACATACAAAACGATGACCTTTAGTTCATGGAAAGGAAACCAATGCGCCTACCGATACGATTCATTCACACAGAGATAAAGCAAGGAAATCCTCACAACCCAGGCGAGGGTCCAGGGACCGCCTAGGTTCCGGAAGTTCCGAGTTCCCAGATCTCGTGAGATGCGTTCTAAGCGTTTTCCCGGAAATAAATTCGAACATAATGTTTGCAGATTTATGGTTCTATTTTCACGTTCGTTTCGCATTTATAAGCACGCATCGATATTGAAAAAATTATACTTCATGCCTGAATCTATTTGACTTTCTAGTTATATTGAACAATAAGCGATCCTCACAGCCTGAAAAGCGAGGGTCCGAGGGACCACCTAGTCCCCGGAAGTCCCAGGTTGCCGGAGATGCGTTTTACGCGTTTTCCCGGAAATAAATCTAAACACAATGTATGTAGATTTATGGTTCTATTTTCAAGTTCTTCTCGCATAAACACTCATCGATATTGAAGAATATGCCTCACTAGTCTCCATTTGACTTCCCAGTGGTTTAACGCAAACAAAACCGGCTATAACACACCAATACACGTGGTACGCTCGCGGCGATAATCTCCGATTTTAGATACATATTGAAACTCCAACTTAAACAATACACTCACAAAATATGAATACATGATGGTCCGTTAAATATACATATAGATACTCTAATTGCATAATTCACATTCATTTAATTTACGTATCATTTCAAGACATTTATTTAGGACGTTTAATCCTAACGTGGAGTCCCAGGGTTCGCTGATCCCTCAATTTTTATTTTTTTTTATGTTTCATAGGTGTCAACCCCCCCCCCCCCCGGTAAATCCGCCCTTGGCGTTGTCAGTGAATTCAAGTTGTTGCAGCTGGGAACCGTATCTTGTGATATGGCAATCCCTATGACATGACTTCCGATGATTATATTACTTCCGGTGATGTTATTTCCGGTGATGATGTCATATCCGGTAATGATGTCACTTGTGATTCCATCCTCTCCACCCTGATCATGATCTTTAACCCGAACCTCTGTTCCGAGGCGCTCAGATCTACACAACTCGGGTAAAACGCGTTTAAAAATATGCTGGCTCATCCACATGTGCATAATAGCGAATGTCATCCAAAATACCAAGAAAAAAATAACCGTGCATACAAAATATTTGAGATCTATGAATCTATGGATCTATGGATGTGCATCTGTGCGCTTGATGGCACTAGACCCCCATGTGACAACATCATATTTAGGATCCCGTTATGCTGGACATCCGTCTCTCTAGAAATACCGGATTCCAGACCGAATTCGTTATCTACGGTCATCGTCATTTCGTGTTCAACTGGGGAATAAGAAATGGGACACTCTCTCTTTTAAAATACCTGATGGTATACACCGATTTTCACACTTCTGGGCGCCACAGGGCGCTTCTTTACTTTAGTCCTTTAACTTATGATTCTCACTTTTCTGAAACTTGTATTTGAACTATTTGAACTTTTATAAGCGGTAAATTTAGCTTTTCTTCTAAATCACATTTCCATGAATTTCCATGAACGATATCATTGAGTTACATACAAACTTTTCACGAAATGGCCCCCCTACCAAACTTTCTGCGCTATCTCCGGAACAACAAAAAATAGAGCGCTGAACCTCCTTGACTTTATAGCTTATCATATTGGGGTCATTTTGAGCCTATTTGCATGACCCCCTGGGGAGAGGATCATGGGTAAATTCAAGATGGCGTCCTTGTGGGGTCCCAGAAAAGTGATGTTTTTGTGATATTTTTTCAAAATTTCTGCCTTTCTGCGATGAAAAGTGGGCAAAACTATTTTATTTCACATCACATTAATATTTACTAATTTATCATGCTGTTTTTGCGCAGAAATTGCATTAAAAAAAATTCCGAAAAATCGGACCGAATAATCGACCCAAAAATGTCGTTTTTGAAAATGACGTCACTGTGACGTCATCAAAGCGGCAATCTTGGATTTTTTTACATTTTCTGGTAGAGCTTGACCCAAGGGTATAGTATGGTAAGTTTTAGCCCCCTAGCGCAAGGGGTAAGAAAAATAATTAAGGGGGGGGGGGGCATTTCGGCCACGATAGGTCCCAAAAAGCCCAGGCCAGATAGGGTTAAGTGCTAATATTGTTAATGAAACATGTATTTGGATAATGGACCTTTGGAAACTCTTAATAGTCTACGGCTGCCCAATGAATGACGGATCTGACGCATTTATTTTGTGATCTGAAAGAGTAATGGTCAATGATTAGGATTTTATGTAAAGAAGATCATCATGTCTTGTTGATATCATTGAAAACTGTTGAAAGCTTCTACATATACACATTTGTTTTTCTTTATTTATTTCATACACATTAGAATTTGTGCTAACTGTAGCATGAAATAGGTCTTTCGACTAATGACGCAGAATTACTTTTATGGACGGCGGCTGAATATTGAAAATCGGATTGCCGTTGATTACATATCTTCTGGGGGTTCTTCATGGTCGCACATCTAATGCGACAATTGTTGATACATCCGAAAAAATATATTTAAAGATAATCCAGCTATCCCAAATCCCAAGCGATTTATACGTCAAAGAATTCGGCTCGAAATCTTAAATGGCAACCGATCATAATTGAGAGCAGAGATTTGACAGAGAAAGCTTCTGTAGTAAAGTACGGTAGTTGATTCGAAAATCGTGAGTTCGACACCTCACCTCAGGCCCAACTCCTAATATATTTGAAAGTATATGTTCACTATTAAACAAATATGTAAATTTTATTTGAATATGACCAAATTTTTTGCCATGGCATGTATCTCAATCTAATAGGAATAACATTGGAATAGATAGGACGGTGTCAGCAAATTCCAGTTTTTGTCCACTGGGAAGAAAATTAACCTGGTGACGTCCACTTGTCACAGAATGATATACGTGTTTTCTGAAGTTTTGTTTTAACATATGTTCAACTTTATCTAAAAATCCAATTTTATGGTGCCATTTTCCCCCCGCTCCTCTATCATTCCTGTGCTAATCCGAGACCGGGGTCCCCAATGTTGATAGGCATCCATGGCGTAAGCTGATATGGCGACCCTCGACTTTTATCTCATGTTTCTACAACAGTATTTATTTATACAAAAAGTGTCAAAAAGCTGTCAAAAAATTCTATGTTGAATATGTGACAGAGGTGTCCACCTTAAACGCAAGAAAATATCCAAGAACCGTTGGCCTGACTGTAGGAGGAAATGTTGTATGTGAGCCTCTGGCAGCCACATGTATCCGAAATATAGTCGTGAAACTTTAAATCTCGGCGAAATCTACATATTACCAGTGAAACAATTTGCATTCGAATCATAAAGAACTTGACGTTTGGAAATAATTCAAGCGGCCAAAGCGCGGTAAACGACAGTAATTCAATTAATGATTAATGTAATTAATGAGCGATAAATTAGAATTGGGAGGACGCCGTAAGGAAGCTGTTTGCTGTTAAGGGGGCGAGTATAATCGAGTGTGTGCGATTGTATCTCTACCTGAAGGATTATATCCGAACAAAGTTTAATTTATACTCACAGGAGAAATTTCAGCTGTCGATATTTGTGTACTCGCCCTATGTGGTCATCCAAGATAGTCTACCATCTTTTCAATCGGTCAAATTGAGCATGTCTCTTTTTTTCTCTCAAGATATTTTACTCCATTTAGCAAGCATCGAGTTCGACAGCCGCCTCTGATTGTATTCATCCGGGCAAATATAGTGATAGGGAATCAGTATATAAAGTGTGTAAATGATCTTCGCGTAATTGAGTTGCGGCGTGTTCGCTGACAATTCAAACATGCTTCTACATGATAGGAGGGTTATTTGGTGTTCTAAAATACAAATAATGAGTTGAAATATGCAGAGGTCATTTTAACAATTCCAATGTGTGCAATAAACATCTAGGGTGCATCCTAGGTGTTGTTGTAACATAACTATTGTAAACCTCAGTAAAGTCACCTAAAATGAACATGTCGCATCACGCTGAAAGTTGACTAACTAATTTATATTTTCAATATGTAATGCAGATTCACCGCGATCAATAGTTCTGATTTCTTTGAAATATTTTAGGAAATAAAATGACATATATTGTCTTCCTTTGTTCCATTAAACACATCTCACTGGCTTATCTCGGATAATACTAAAAAGTTGAAGGCTGAGCTGAAGCATTTTCTGTCGGACGACAGATGAAAACTGTTGGTGTTCCTTGACAATTTGTCATTGCATACCCTTGTTAAGGAGGGTCAGCAGTTAAAGGAACAAGTGGAACTCCTCACAGACGAAACGTCTGATGCGAACCCTCTTAAACAAGGCTGTCTTTCACTTGAGAGCTGCTGTAAAAGATGAACAAGTGGCGACATCATGACCTCCGCTACCAGAAAACCTGAAAGATATTTCTTGCTTCATACCAGATTGCCTGAAGACGCCAATGTTTGCCAGCCGGCAATCAGGAGGGATTCGCGCTGTCTCAAAGGGTTCACCGACTTGTAGCTTCCATTAGTCAGGATTTTGTCTGTGGCGTGAGTAGGGAAAACAAATAACCCCAAAACATACTGGATGTGCGTAGCTGATCAGAATGATGACTCGTTTCGATCATGGAGTTTCGTACCCCAAACTAGAGGAAATTGACACTGCCCTCTGTCTCCATAAATTAGGGTCTCAATCAGGGGCCACGGTGGCATTGGCTGGACGAATTCAACCCTATGTCGCAACAACTCTTGCGTGAGACAGCATAGACCGGCTTGAAGAAACACTGGGTGGTGAAAGCACATCGCACCGAGTGAATGAGATTGCAGTGCAAGCAAATCTGTTTGGACCTCTACAGATCCCCAGAAGTGTTCTCTCCGTGACAAAGGGTAAACAGAGAACTGTGGATACAGGGAACACGACCGTGCCTGGTTATAATGCGGGGAAACGTTTAAGGCCACCACCTAGACAGTACGTCAAGGTAGATTCAGCTGAGGTGACTACAGAGGCTTTCAAAAAGAACCTACTTCGGAAAATTGCGCGCCTGCATTCAACTACAACCCAAAAGATCAGTGGATGGACAGGTTTCAACATTACAGTGTGAGACAATGTACACGTCTCGAAAGATGTCGTGGATTATTTACCTACCATTAATGCGCCTGCCACGGAAATGTACACTGTTCATGAAGTGTTGGTCCAGTCCGGTTCCATAAACCCCTGTATGCGGCTTCACTGCGACTAGCATGGAAACATTTTCCGTCATGGATCGAGTCCAATTTCAGCGGAGAAGAAAACCACCTTGCTCCTTTCATGATCAAGGTAAGAGAAATGTCTGAAAATCTTCACCATGAGACGTTTGGAAAATGCCTTGAAACTACATCATATGTTCAAGTTGCAGACTTATTTGGCAAGTACTTGGAAACCCTACGGCATGACCATGGTGACCTCACGGCTTTCTGGATGTCTTACGAGGTGGAGACCATGTTAAACCTTCTCCGAGCGTCCAGGAAGGGAAATTGGCAATTACACATTTCTCCGATCAGTGCCATTATGCCATGGTGCTTCAGCTGTGACAATGTGAACTATGCCAGGTATATACCTATTAAGCAGAGATGACCAATTTGCCCGCAGAACATCCGGACGTTTATAGCTATTTGAGAGCAGGTGACTTTTCTGTTCAGTTGGGGTCGACAAATCCCTTTGGGAGGATCTCTGTTGACCAGACAATGGAAGAAACTGCCAACAAAGACACACAAATACCAGAGGGGACAAAGGGAGTCGGTTTGCGAGCAGGAGCTGTTAGTAGGTATTACATAGCTCTCTAGATTTGTATCTAATACCGATTATGCCGGTGCTAGGGGCCGTGTGGTCATACCATCCAAGTTGCCACATGAACAGGTACAATAAAAGCGTATCTGAGATACAACACATATCACGAAACGTTAGATTTTTGGTATGTGCTTTAGAATAGGTTTACCAGAAGACTATTCTGTGAAGTCATGTGACGCAGTCAGTGTATCGGCATTTCTTCCCACTTCCCTTATGTGTTGTAATTACATGACCGCCGAATAGCGAAGATCTTACATGCTACTAGTCAAAGACATGCTCGCGATCTTAACCAGTCAGATTTCCGTCACAAAGAGCTAGGCAAAACACGAATCGCCAGAGATGACAACGATGTGAACAGTCTAGTGGATATGATGGAATGCAATTGGATCAATCCGTTTGATGGTGATCAACAAGATCTTGTCAGTCTTTTGTCCGGGTGTCGCAGCAGACTTGCTAATGGCACATGGGATAGGAGAGGAAGCATACAAAACGTTCAGACAAAACAGGTTAGAAAAAGATCCTCCAGTTAAAACCTTTCACGACACCTTGCCCAAGCAGAAACTGAAAACCTTCAAAAATGTCCACAAGAAGAAGCATTCGAACAAAGCAGGTTTGCAAGTCATCTTGAAATCGGAACAAAAATTGTTTGCGCATATGATTCTCATAGCTCAAAGTAGAAGCAATACCCTGAAAGAGGTGTTATCGCATCCACTTGGCCCTCTACCATGGGCATTAGCAACAGCTGATGGTTCTCTAAGAAAAACCAGCAAACCTGTTCTGGCAAAGGAATGCAGAACAATGTAACTCCAGCTGAATCGATCCTGGGCCATCCCGCCTGAATTATTGATGGCATGGCCCTGGTACAGAAGGTACGAGAAAACCATCAAACGTTTGCAGACCTTACCAGTCATGTCCTATCACTCGTTCTGTTAGAAGTTATAAACAGTGATCGAATCGATGTAGTTTTTAATGTGTACAAGAACGAATTCATCAAGAATGTTGAAAGGCTCAACAGAGGCGCAGCCGAAGGTACGCAGTTTAGAAACATAGCACCCGATAACGATGTGCAACAGTGGATAAAGTTCCTTTCCACACCCAGCATCAGGGAGAGTCTGATCAAATTGTTGGTCAGCGAGTCTGATGTCGGATTCGAGGAAGTGGTGGAAGTAAGATCGACACAAGAGGAGCTGACACGATAATACTCCTTCATGTTTCACATGCATCCGCGGCTGGCTACTCCTCCCTGATAATTGTATCTGATGACACAGATGTCTTTATACTGTGTGTAAGTTTCTGTGCGGAGATACCATCTCCTATGTTCCAAAAGGGTGGAACCAAGTCTCGCACAAGGTACACTGACGTCACTATTAATTTGCAAATGTACTTAACCCTATCTGGCTTGGGCGATTTGGGGTGTATCGCAGCCTGGGAGGGGGGGGAAGTGCCCCCCTATATATTTTCTGTACAACTAAAGCTAGAGCGCTGAAACTTACCACACAGTATCTTGGGTTCAAGTTCTACCGGGAAATGTAAAAAAATCCAGGATGACCGCCATGATGACGTCGACGTCACAGTGACGTCATCTTCTCGGAAGCCATTTTTCGGCCTTTTTGGGGTCGATTTTTCGAAATTTTCAGTTTTCCGATTTTTCTCTCTAAAAAATAAAATAAAATATAGAATAATTAGTTTTGTATAAATAAAGTACTTTCAAGGACTTTTATGCAAGGAAAATGCGAAGAAATGGAGCGAAAAGATTGAAAAACACGACTTTCGCAGATACCACATGGACGCCATTTTGAATTTCCCCATGATCCTCTGCCCGGAGTTATATGACAATAGGCTCAAAAAAACCCCAATAAGATAAGCTTTAAAATCACAAAGTTTCAGCCTCCTCGGTTTTGTCTTTTCGGAGAAGCAGAGAAAAGTTCACTAGGGGGGCATTTTCCGCCCCCCCCCACCGGCCAGGTAGGGCTAATAAGGATGTTTGTCTGGGCCTTCCGGCTCTTCATGCCTTCACGGTTTGTGATACAGCCAGTGCTTTTGCTGGACGTGGAAAGATGTCAGTCCTGAAGATCGTTAAAACACAACCAAAATATCAAAACACTTTACACCAACTTGGTACCCAGTGGAACCTCTCTGTAGATTTGTTTGAAAGCCTCCAGGCGTTCACACCTCACATATATAACGCTAAAGTTTCCGCCTGTGATGTAAATGAACTCCGAAACAGACTCTTCTGTTCAAAGAAAGGCGAATCGGAATCTTGGCAATTGCCTTCTTGTGCTGCCTCACTGATTAAGCACTGCATCTTCATGCGTGCGAATTATCAAGCCGAAATATGGAGAGGCTGCTTGGAAACCTGTCCAAGTGTCCGTTCTCCTGTCGGAAATGGATTGTGCATGGAAACGGGAGATGACGTGGATAATTTGGTGATAGACTGAATTGATGTCGCTTCTGCTCCTGGGGCTATCCTATAACTGCTTTTCTGCAAATGTCTAAGGACATGCATATTGCCAGATTGTCTATGCTTGTTGAATGGACTGAAATGTACAGAGTTGTGTACATCAAAAACCTGCAGCAATCGGTCCAGTGATGAGGAAATGTCTAATAACTATGAAATCGATGATGATGACGATGATGAAACAGACGATGAAGATGACTAAAACTACCGTTTGAAACTGCCGTTTGAAGTCATCCTAAAAAGGTCATCTATCACGCGGAGTGATTTTGCGACGTACACATGTGGTAAAGACGGAGCAGAGGGTGGTAATTGAGCAGTACCCACTATGTATACTATATACTGTGTTTCATTTCTTGAGTGTTAGTAAATATATTGACCTCTTTTGGTTTTCATGTGTTTTCCTGAAATTGCTTTGACACAGAGCTGAGCAGAATATCTGAGAAATTGTAAGCACCAGATGCAAAAGGTCAAAACGAAAATGAAATAGGTTTTAGCACGAAAATGGCGAAATAATGTAAGAATCATTGAGAAGTTATATTCATGATGACTCCACGTGACCGCCATTTTGAATTTATCCACGATGAGGTGTGATGCGAGTATGGCAATAGCTTCACATTAGAGACAATGTAATGACCTATAATTTCAGAGATTTTCAATCAGTTATCTCGCATCTATCAGGAGTTATAATGCTATGTATAGCTGAAGGTTCATTCTGCCATATCCCTCGCACGTATTTTGGTAGCAAGGTTTAGGTCTAGATTTGTACTATTAAGCTACACTGCACAAACGGCTATCATACGAGAAAGGAAACTAAACACATATAGCAATTCGAAAATCTATGGTAGAATTGATTGTTTGATTGATTGATTGATTGATTGATTGACCATTAAACCTGACTGAATCAGAAATGCTATGTGATGTATTTTAAAATGTTTCTTTAATATTTGACTTTTCCAAATTTAAATACGAAACAAATCTAGCCCAGTTTGATTGGTGACCGCCGAAATGGTATCGAGCGGAATGACCTTATCTCTGGCTGCCGTTTCTCGGAAAAATGACAGAGAATATTTGGTGATTTTCTTTATATTTGAGGCCAGGCTGCCTGGTGCGATGAGTCATTTGTGGGCGAATATTAGGGAATGTAGTTTTCTGAAGATGTGCTCACCACCTCTCGAACATCATGTCAGTCAAATTGTCACCTTTTCAAAAATAGTATGCCTCCTAATATCCAAAATCGAAAGTACCGAGTTGTTTAGATTTGGAAGACCCAGTGTCCAGTCTAGCCTGTTCGAAAGCGAAATGTTTATTGCTAGTTCTTTTTGCTGTCTCCACGAGATAGAACTCTAGTGGTGTTTATATCTTGTAATACCGATAGCCCATCAGCTAGTCTCGAAATGATTGTTTGAATACCCTGTTCAGTATATAATGATAATGTATTCATTATGGTGACCTCTTTTCCGACCAATTGTTTATTGTGGTAATGCGGAGTGAACTTTGAGACTGCAAAAAGAAATTCTGAACGTCTACAGTTGGAAATAATAGTTTTCCGTGGTGTGGCCATGCACACATTCTTTTAATCTCATGGAGGGACTTTTCTCTACTCCACACTCTACTTTTGGCTTGTAATTACAATTTTATTCCAAAGGAGATCCAGTTCCCCGCAGTCCCAATTTCACTTCAATTCCTAACATCACAACATATGTAAGGCTCGAAATGTTTGCCTCACTTAATAATACGGCTGGAATTGCGTGTTGAGACCAAACTCTAATTGAATGATGTAGAGCGAAGACCCCAGCAAAACACCAGAAATTCTAGATCAAGGGCCGGTCAGTGCTCTAAGTTTAATCTAGATTCTCTGCAATTGTAAATTATGAACTGGGTATCACACCAACCGTCATGTGGCGCCGTATCTCCCACATGTTTTCCCTCCGACACGAGAATGAATTCAGACTCGATAAACTCGAATCGTCGTTGAAAAAGAGTGGTATGATCTTTGCAGCTTCTTTGTTGCTCATTTTGGTGCTCAGTCTCGCTCCTTCCTTGTACGGGATTCACTGGGTTGTGTACTGAGCATTTCCCCCGACCTGAGATGGTTGATGTCTAATCACCGAATTGACTTGCAGACTTTATATAAAGGTCATGTCTTGTGAGCTCCGGTAATTGATCAATCAAATCGCCGCTTCGAGGCAGAGAGAACAGATTTTTCGAATGCTTCGAATCTGGTTGCGATATTCAGTCACTGTTGAAACACCTTTGAATCGCGAGTCTTTATTTGTTGGCACGGTTAACTTGACGCTTAATAAACTATTTATATTGTGGTTCTTTTTTCAAGCGTGGATCATAACCATTTCAGTCGGAAATAAACAATGGGTGCCATCTTCGGTCACCAATAGTGGAATAATATTTAACGCAAACCTATTATGTCCATATATCATCTCAAAGATGCATTTCTCTGTCATTTCTCCAAGGCAAATGACATTTATAGAGAGAGAGAGAGAGAGAGAGAGAGAGAGAGAGAGAGAACAGCTATATAGCGACGATCAAACAAAATTCTAAGTATTCCAACAAAACCAAGTCAATAACCCAGCAATCCAGAAGTAATCAACAAAACACACCAAACACATGTACATACATTAAATCTTATACAACAAACCGATTTCTCTCAAATAACCTAAAATACAGTCTTCTTTTACCCGACTAAACAGATCTTCTAACGTAGCTGCTTGATAAAATGAATCTCTTACAATCTTAAAATCTATACAGTCGATCAGAATATGTTTCAGTGAGAGATATTCGTGGCATGGAATACACCTTGGGGCTGGTTAATCGGGTATGGCCGATTCTATATCATGGCCTGGTCATGGCTTAATCGAAGCGTTTCTGGCAGCTCAGATGAGTATATCATACAGTTTTTCGAAACTCATGAAGTTTGTTATTATCCACAGCATACCCTAAAGATTGAAACAGCTTTCTCACATAACACAGATAGAGGGTATAAAATCGTTATATCTGATTCCAACAGGATCAACCTCATTATCTAGGGCTGCCTAACCATTTCATCAGCTTCGCCATTTATATAGTAAAAAACTTAAATCCTCGCAATCCTCTTTATAATTGCTTCAGTTTTCCTGGAACCCCTTAAAAGTAGAAAAATGGTCATATTTTGCCTATTTTCAAGATAAATCTGAAAGAGCTAGTTCAATAAAATACACTATCTCGTCTTCCCCGTCGAGCGGCTAATTTAAAATGTTGAAGAAAAAAGCACGGACATTGACAAACCAGTTTTTTGTCAAATTTTCTTAACGTAAATGAGCCATGATTTTTACGCTCACCAAAAGGAAATAACAGGTCAATGAGGCATGGCAATACACAACAGGATAGAACTATAATAGTAGGAAGAATGATTAAGTGGTCAAAAATGGTCGGTCTTCCTTATTATGAAATCAGAGAGGGGCCATTTCTACCCTCTTATTGTAGGCACCCTTAAAATTTGTGGCGATTTCTCTAAAGAAAAAATCCCTATTTATGTTAACCTGTGAGTGTTTCCTAGGTTTTGAAACTAAGACCAAAGTTAGTGTTTTAGATGAAATTAGCGGGCAAAAAAAATGGCATTATATGGTGTATCTTCGTTCCGCAATGGATCTATACTCTGAAGGGTGCACTCAGAATTTAACCAGTTCAGCAGCAAATGAACAACCGGTTCCCCTCTTCTGTCACCAATAGTCAAACAATCTATAACCTGTTATATCCATATATCATCTCAAAAGGAATGCTTGTAACATTACTCTAAGATAAACACTATTTATGTATTACTAATTTAAACCCTTGCAATCCCCTTTAAAATTACCTCAATTTTCTTGGAAAACCCTTAAAATGTAGAAAAATTGGTATGTTCCGTCCATTTTCAGAGAAATAAGTAAGAGCAATTTCAATGAAACGCACTGTCTCATGCGCCACGTCGAGTGACCACGTTAAGATGGTGAAACAAGTGACATTGACCTACAAGTTTTTGTCGAATTTTCCTGCCGTACATGAGCCACGAGGGGCATAACTGACCATTGCAACGTTACCCCCTGATCCTGCCTGGTCTATGGGCGAACCCAACGAGAAATTAGCATATGTCCGTTTGAAATTGAAAGGGTGGTGGAAATCGATGCCGGCGTACTGACAAGAAGACATATGACTTCCCAGACAAATATACTGGCTGCATATTTCTAAAAACATCACAAGAACCAAAAGTGGTCCCTGTGATTATTTTATCCCGGTCACGCTTTTATTGTAGTTGTTCATGTGGACATATGGAACGACATGACCACACGACCCCAATACTCAACGGGATGGTACTATGGATATCAGCAATTGTAAAAATAAGAACAATTATCATGTGGTTAAACACGATCGGTCTTCATTATTATGAAATCAGACAGAAGCAATTCCTAAGCCACTATGGTGAGCACCCTTAACCGTTTGTTTTTGGAATGACAAATAACGACGGCCATTCATTCTATCGTAACAAAGAATTTGATGAGCATTTCCCTGCTCTTTCCAGTACAATGTATTTCTTGGTGAAGGCACACAGCGGAACGGTCGTCTCAACCATGGAATGTACCTTTGCTTCACGAGATTATTGGTTGTGAAGGACACCAATCATGCAATTATATAACAAGCTTCCCTCTAGGGTCATGCGAGTCTATGGAAATGTGCCGACAGACTTTGTTTATCGGATGGAGACTACGATTGATGTTGTGTTCTATAGCGGTCCGGACAGCACTGTACGTTCCTTCTCTTTGACTGGCCTCTTTACGACGGGAAACAGTTCGATTCAGAGTGAAGTTTTTGTTGAAAATGGGATAGGGGGTATTACAAGCGTCTAGTCCGTCATTCATAATTCAGCCGTCGTCCATTAGAGAATACCCGCGTCCATAATCCAAAGACCTATTCCATTTTCCATATAACAGTATTAGCACTAAATTCAAACAGACAATCATAGTATACATAAACATAGGCTTGTTTCCTACAAGAGAGAAGCGGTCAACAGTTTTCAATAATGCCGGCAAGACATCATGATGTTCTCAAAATATCAAATCCGTATCGCTGATCAGTATTCTTAATCCATAATATTCGTTGTATGGTATATATATAGAGCTTCCGTTTCTAAAATCAATTAAATTCAAGGTCGCGATATATGCAATGCACCTCGGGTCACTCTTCTCTTGCAAATGTACAAAATATATCAGACTATTTGTATATTCACCATTTAAGGAGATGATATAGTAGCAAGTATTTGAAAGTCGTGTATCCGAAAGGAGTCCATTATTGGGTATATTTTTTTTAATAAACTGCAGTCATATATCCACACAATCCCTGTACCATGTTTGACATGCAAGTTTACCTAGATAAATAAAAATCCATCAAAACATTTTTTCTTATGACTACAAGGAGAAACACAAGACTACAAGACAAGACAAGACTACAAATGTATGTTAGTATGAGCCGAGTGCTGTACAAACTGGGCTGATCAGTGTCCAGGATAATAGGACCTGTAAGCACCGTCGTGATATGAGTGGAATATTGTTGAAAAAAAGACGTTCAATCCTATTCACTCACTTGTTTCGGGAAGTATATTTCTTTTATTATCAGTAATTGTCCCATTATAGCAATTTTATGTTAGTCGAGACTACATGTAACTGACATGTGGATCAAACTATAGATGTGAGCCAGTTAGTAATTGATTATGCAGCTTCATTTACGCCCAAGCTTAGGCATGACAGGGTGTGAATGAATGATCCACAGTGGACATTTAGTAGAAAGAAACCAGAACATTCCCCCACCGCACAAACTTGGTTAATACATGTTCATATATTAGCTTTTCAAATCGATACAGCCTGGTGACAGGGGAGTACCCGACTAACGGTCATCTTGGATAACTCTACAGAGCTTCCAGCAGTCCTTCGTATTCGCTAACATACATTGTCATTGCCTTGGCCAATTATGTTGGAATAGAATGATAAAAAAATCTTTAATAAATACTTTCGAATATAATTTTATTCTCTATTTAAACATAGTCTTTGTTTTTGGCAGGGACAATGTTCTTTTCAATGTTGCGTGTGTTTTATTGGTGAACTTCTACTGGCAGTCATAAACGCAATTATTTCTGTGGATTTTTATTTATGTAGATATACTTGCTTGTCAAAAATAGTACAGTGGGTTTCTTCATGGGACAAGAGACGTTTTTATATACGACTTCAAACAGAATACACCCAATAAGAGACTCCTTCCTATTACATGACTTTCAAATAATTGTCGCTATATCAGCCCCTTAATGAGGAGGACAGTCAAATCCATATAAACTATGACAATGGCATATACAATATATTTAAATTTTGTTGGTTGCCTAGCCACGTTGGCATCAAAGGAAATAATGAAGCTGATGAAATGGCTACGGCAGTACTAGATAATGAGGCTGATCCTGTTTGAATTTCAAATAGTGATTTACGACCCTCTATCTGTGCTTATGTGAGAAAGCTGTTTCAATCTTTATAGGATGCAGGATAATAACAACCTACCACAGAGCAACTGCATATTTACAAGATTTACTGATTTCATGATATTTAGATCATACAATTTATTGCATAATCTAGTTATACCGTTACAGGTTTCAGCAAGTCGATATATGGTGCGCAATAATAAATTGTTTCCATCCTGTAATATGCCTAAGTGGGTTTTGTTGTATTGACATGATCGAGTCTGCAGTTTGATGTGAATTTACATGGCGTTCGTGGTTAGTAATAGTGTAATAATGTCCACTGTTATTAGCCAGTCAACAAAGGCCCAATCCAGCAATGATTTTAGCACTGTTACAATGTATCACGGGATAAAAGATATCATTCAGACAACGGAAAGGGATACACAATATCGATATTTTACACCCACCAATCGAAGACTCAATAAACAGTTCTGTCGCCACATTTCGTGTAACGTATACAGACTCGCCTGCCAAACAAAGATACATCATCAATGTGATTGATGTGATTAACAGGCACAATCTCGTGAAGTAAACCTATTTCCTAAAGTTATTAATTCATGTGGCCCTCCAAAGAATTTAGAATACAAAAAATGTCTGATTGAATTACTATGACCGGCACTATTCTTCCTTATAAAATGAGAAAAATATGATAAACATATTTCTGTAACGGTACAATAAAATCGATATATACTCCATCTAAACAGTTCTACTCTCTAATACTTTACTTTATGTAAGGGTCGTTCCAGATATCGTCTGAAATACTTTACCTGCGGAGCAACATTCAAGATAAATTTTTATCAGACTGCATAATGATTGAAGAAGGCAATACATCGGAAGGAAAATATCTCTTCTTTTGAGATGCAGCACAAATATGATTGATGTATTTTACTGTGTAGGGGCTTAACTATTCCCAGTATTTTAATCACGACTGACAAAGGTCCCTATAGCTCCATGTGGAGCTTTCAAAGAATAAAATGTCTTCGTCGTTAGGCAGTGGCAAAGGCATGTATTTACACAGAGAACGGTCGTATATACAGTCTGGTCTGCTGAGAGCAGTTCCCATTGTGTGTACCGTCAATTTCTTGAATTAATATAAAGTGGCCAAAGAAAACTATTTTAAACAGATAATGATGTACAGAAACAGACGTCAGGTTTGAAAAGCTTTTTTTCAGTAGGCTAAGACATGGGGATTTCCTTTTAAAATCTTTCGGCCAACAATTCTGCGCGGCAACGTCCTTCCAATTTGATAAATTTTAAAAGACTTTGTAATTATATCTACAAATAGTTCGAATATAAGAAAAAGACAAATATTATTTAGTGATTTTTTCATGAAAATGCTAATTCAGGGCTATTCCTTATAACGACGTCCAAAATAATAGTGGACTGTCTCGACTTTCCCTCAAAATATAGGATAGAGAAAACAAACCAATGCAAATAGTATTGAAAATTGTGTATTTTCATGAAAATAGTCATTGCCAACTAACTAATTGTTCATATTTTATCCATCTCATAAGCCGCACATTGAAGGAATGTTCTGAAAATGAAAACATATTGTTCGGAATGGTTGTCCATGCTCATACGTTGACGAGAGGAGACAGCGTTCTGAGGAAATTTCCTCAAAATCGCAATCTGTCTTCCATGTCTACCGGCTGAGTAAGATCGCTCGGAAGGATATGTAGCTATGGCCTGGACGTTTTGAGGAAATTTCCTCAAAATAGCAATCTATCTTTCATGTCTGCCGGCTGAGTATATCGTTTGGAATCATTCTCCAAGAAGACATGTGTTGATAAAATGAAAATTTTGTAGCTAATGACAGGACCTCGAAAACTTAAAATAATCATTTCGATTGATATTTGATTTTGAGAAAATTTCCTCAAAAGGAAAATATGTTGTTTGGAATAGCTGCCTACGCTGAGCATAGGTTATTCTGAGGAAATTTCCTCAAAATCAAAATCTACTTTTCAGAATAGGGTTCAGTGTTTTTGCTTAGTAACGCCGAAAACGCATTTGGGAAATTTGATCAACTGGTCGGAATGACTGTCCATAATTAACAAGGAAAAGTTTATTGTTAGAGTGTTTGTCCATGTTCATAGACTGAATAAGTTTGAGAGGGTCAATTTTAAACTCGCCATTCGGAAAGATAGTCTATGTTATGTACGTTAACTGTTACAAATCAAATTGTGGGGAGAGATACTCAATTGAAGTTATCTTTCCGAATGAGTGTCCCTGTTCACGGGCTAAGTAAGGTAGATAACGTTTCGGGCAGTTTTGAAGAAATTTCCTCAAAATGGCAATGCATCGTTCAAAATGATTGTCATGAAATATATGTTAAGTCCGGCGGTCATTCCCTCAAATTGGAAATCTACCATTCGGAATTGTACTTCATTTCCAAACACTTACTAAATAGAGCGAAACAGATTTTGAGGAAATTTCCTCAAAATTGAAAATCTATGGTTCAGCATAATTATCTAGGTAGAGCAGACAGCTTTTTGAGGAAATTTCTTCAAAATAGAGCGAAACAAGATTTTGAGGAAATTTCCTCAAAATCGAAAATCTATCGTTCAGCATAATTATCAGCATAAAGCATCAGTTATATTTGCCATACTTTTGTTTACCAAGAGTCGTGCAATAAACTTGATTGATTGACTGATTGATAATCATCTACATGTAAGTAGAGCAGACAGCTTTTTGAGGAAATTTCTTGAAAATGAAAATTACCACAAGGGATGAGCTATACGACAAGTGAGATGATTGAAAAAATTTCCTCAAAATTAAAATGTGTCGTTCAGAATGTTTGTCCAC
Organism: Hanleya hanleyi; assembly: GCA_036873755.1. Taxonomy (NCBI): domain Eukaryota; kingdom Metazoa; phylum Mollusca; class Polyplacophora; order Lepidopleurida; family Hanleyidae; genus Hanleya; species Hanleya hanleyi. Next base: position 29,298 of record JAVTVY010014149.1, on the reverse strand, counting down.
GAACACTCCCCAGTGATGTTCTTGTCTTGAATTCCAAGACGCCGTCCAAATACATGCTCACTGGTTTTTGGCAAAAGTGGTATGTTGTTGCTTCTAGTTTCAGGGCAATGTACACTTCATTTTTGGTGAATTCTACAAGAATGAAATGTTCGTCAGCCACACGTCGTCGCTTCTCTGGACTACACGTCGTCCCGGAAGAAACCTGAAATCGACAAAGGCAGATATTTCAGCATGTTGATATGTCCGTGTAATGATTTCGTGCATCCCAATCGAGAGCCCACTATATTCCACGATGTCTGAACTTACAAACATGTAGTGTAAACGTACCACTCAAATGGTGGTAGAAAACCATGAGGGCGTACCGACAAGAAGTCATAAGTAAGTCCATGATGCAAATCATTAAGACAGATGTACAGAAATAAGTTTCTTCACAGATGTGCGTCTTGTTGATCGCCTGGTTGATATCCTCAGATAAACGATCTTTGCCTGACAGGATATCTATCAATAATCCCTCTTCTCAGCCCATTTTTTGTTTTCATTCACATAGCGTGTTATCGCTAATATAATTTACAGAAGGTAACAATGCAGGAATATGTGATGGACATCTAACGCTTTCATTTTATTCCAACAGACGTTATATGATGATGGGGCCCTACCGAAATATCATCCATTAAAAACAGACCCCTAACACAATCTCCTATAGTTTATTGGTACAAGCGACTGATATCTACTCTATGCTTCAAATCTCTATGATATGGTTTGTTGTCATGAGTTTCTGCTGTCTGTTTACTAAGACCAAGGGTGCATAATATGTACATACTGTGACTCAGTCATCCTTCCTTTTCAGCTGCTCTGGCCGCCACTCCTTCAGAAGCAGCGGCTCTCTCCTGTGCTTCATTTGTGTCAGTCACCAACTGTAGAATGCGCTATTTCAAAACATAGACAGATTCAGTTTCAATAAAGCGATTATCTTTGCTGTAAATATGGAGATTCTAGCCTGATATCATTGTTGGATTACAAAGAAATCATCCAGTTGCTAATTATGTCCTATTATTTCTGGTATATCTTGGTGGCTTATAATGTTTTTCTGTTACGTCATATAATGACCTACATTCATGGGCAAATTTCAAATTTCTAACGGTTTTCCAGTTATAACCTTTTAGTCGCAAAACTGTTGGTGGTTATATCTCGAGAACCAAGGTCAAGGTCAGGCTGAAAATTCAGCGAAGTAATACCTGTATAAGGGGGTACACATGCACTAAATTACAGATTCCTGCATGGTGTAGCTTTTGAGAACAACGCGAACAATATTTTTCACATTGTGCGATATTCAAGGTCGAATCCGATCGTTTTATAAGTAGCGCCAAAAGAAAGACAATATTGTGCTTACTATCTTGTCATTGTTTCTTGAACGTCAGTGTGCTACTTTGTAAGTAAATGGAAGCCATATTTTCGATATTTGGTTGCTTATCACTTCGAGAATCAAGGTCAAGGCCGAGTTTTTGTACAAGTGCTGACCTTGTGACGTCATGTAGGTCACGTGACCTTATGTTCAGGCTGATCGCATTAGCCGTTCAAGGTTTGACCACCAAACTTTGCATTCATTTACAGATGCTCCTGTAGGTCAAAGGTGAAATTTAAGTTCACATCCATTTCCATTTCGGTCATTAAAGTGTTCAGTAATGTTAGGATTATCAATGCCGTACCTTATTTCCTCACAAATAAAGTGTTCATTAATGTTAGGAGTATCAATGCCGTTTACCTTATTTCCTCACAAATAAAGTGTTCAGTAATGTTAGGAGTATCAATGCCGTACCTCATTTCCTCACAAAATAACGGGTTTTGAAAAACATTAAGAAGTGGAGAAATCGACAGTTACGAGTGTTTTCTCTAACTTAAACGATAGCCTCTTTGTTGTAAAGGGTGTAGATTATATTTCGCGAATCTACACTTCCATTATGTAATTGGGTGAGTATTATTGTACAAAGACGGTGCGGTTACGAGTCGGCTTCTCAGACTCAGTGGTATACTGAAATACTTCATGTAAGCAGACATAGACTTCGTCAAGAAATTCAGGACTAAAAAATCGGTGGCCTCGGTGTAAGAAGAAGTGGTATTGTTGTCTATTTGTTGCACACTTGTGTCCCTTTGGTCAAAACTATCATTTCTCTATGTTGATATTATAATCTTAGTTGTTATCATTTTATTGTCTGACTTTGTATTTATAAAATTAACTGGTATTTATCTGTTGTGCGTGGTCGACACATCGCCTGGTTATCTTCGTTCCAGTTTACGTGGCAAAATTAATAATCGTGTTAATATTTTGTCCGTACCGTCATGACTTCCTTAATATAACGAGTTGTATTGATATGATGGACCCGCCGTAAACAATTTCAGCAGGTCAATTCTCGGTCAACTCTTTCGAGGGGACTTCGAGACTTGACGGCAGAGTCGCTCACATCTTCATTGATGAGAGCGTCTGCACTGTGATTGTCTTGTGTTTGCTGATTTGTGTGACTAACTTTTACCGAAGTAACTTCACCGACCGTGGACATAGCTAAGATTCATAGCGTCTCCCTTCCCTCACCGCTATGTCAACGACAAATACATTTCCCTGGTGGTAACTCCAACATCTCCATGGCGCACTTGTTGTTACCTTTGCGCCCTATTGGACCTTCATTAAGAATCAGGGGAACTTGAGAGATTTTGACATTTTGTTTGTCAGGTTGAAATTTTCAAAAAGGCACTCAATTATCAAGGGTGCATTATTTCATCTCAGAAAGGTAGGAAACACAATTAAACACAAGAAAATATGACTATTTCTTTGAAGTAATTCGAAAAATGACTTTCAAAATTTCAAAAATGTTACAAGTCCTAATTCCCCTTAACTTGAGAAAATGGGCCGCCATGAATAAAACTACCATAATCGATGTTGTGATCATCATCCGCTGTATACAGTGGGTCAATAAAGACGGAACTGCCCATCTTCTTGACCCTCGATCTCAGGTGATTTTGAGGCTCCATAGGGATAATCTTAACGTCTGTAATTAATATATGACCAGCGAAGAGCCAGGTAGTCTGCCATTTCTGTATTTTTACCTCCGTCGATCAGACGGAGGTCTAGGAGCGCAACGTGAAATCTCCCGCCAAATAATTGTCATATGGGGAACCCACGACTCGTGTGATTTCCAATAGGGATCGCCATGGTTCCCGACGAAATTTTGAACACAAATTTTGGACACAAATGAATGCTTACGTCACAAAAGGTGTGTATCCTTTGCAGCGCTTCCACCGGGTCTCTTTATTCGAGGGTACTAAATTTTTTTGCTTCGCGCTGGTAGTCTAGCAGAAGATTGAACATGGCCGCTTGTACAGATGGACGATGCGATTTTTTGCCGGTAAGTTTTTTGGGGCTATTTTATGTCATTACAACACAATGATTCCTAGTATACCGCCCGTCATTACTATATATCGGAAAGTATTTGTCGGCTGATGACTTATGCCGAAGCCAACCAAATAGTCCAAGTTGATGCATATCAAATGCACGGACTGATATCGGCAAGGCTAGTTTTGTGTAAGAGTACATAACTTCCAGCAGATCATTTGTCAGTTATATTTCGTGAGTCTTACACCAAATCTTTGCCCTGATAATCCACCGGCCTGGTTGTTTAAAAAGAACTATTCTAAATTTTGCTGATAAATTCGATTCCCTTTGGGGCGGGGTATTTATTTGGGTCCTGCTAAACACGGGATCGCCCGGAACTGCCCGGGACCGCCCGGGTGCCGCCCGAGACCGCCCGGCGGTCGCCGGGGCCGTCCGGAAATCGCCCGGCACCACACAGGTTCGAAGGTTCAACTTGACATTCTGTATTATTTTCTTTTGTGGATCATTCCACGTGTAACACTTAACAATGTGGCTTCCCATTTTTTTACAATTCATAGTCGGAAGATGGAAAGCTCGACATCGCTCCCGTATTCCCGCATTCCAACTCACAAAATTTTGAGTAAAAAGATGGAAAGCTCTACATTGCTCCCGTATTCCAGCTTTATGTAATTTGAAAGTAAGATGGAAAGCTGGAACTGGACACTTTTTCTGTTGATATATAGAATTTAAATTTCGCAAAGTTCAGCGTTTAGCTTTTTCACCAAATTTATATATTTGGTTTATAATATTCGAACTTCCTCTTAAATAATATGGAATATGCAGACATGGAAAGATCGTAGTCTATCTTTTGATCATGTTCATCAAGTAATGTCTGAAGTGTGGTTTTCCCAGTATTATAATGTTCATATGAATAAATCGTTAACATTTCCTCTCTTTGCGATTCAATAGTTGTCAATCTGCAAATCTACCGAATCCCACAAAGTATCTTCACACCACATTTTAGAATCCATCAAACCGTTCTAAGTTTACCTCCACATCCCCTTTTTGCATACGCACGCTACCGTACCGCTTGGATTCCATCTCCTCTGTAAAGAGCTACCATGGTTAGACTCCCCTACCCTGTTGCCTCGACGGAGGTCTTTGCGCTCATTCAGCGCTTGTTATTCATGGCGGCCCATTTTCTCAAGTTAATGAAGGTCCAATAGGGCGCAAATGTAATAATAAGTGCGCCATGGAGATGTTCGAGTTACCACCAGGGAAATGTATTTGTCGGCGGCATAGCGATGAGGGAAGGGAGACGCTATGAATCTTAGCTACCGCGGACATTCCTTGGATGGACAACGAGCACGGATTTACTGTGTTGAAGCGACTCCTTTCGTTATGATTTCGGATGTGGATTTACCACGAAATGCTTTGTTTCACTTGGATTTGTGGTGTACTTTCCCAGATTTGTTGCAGGTTTAATACAGCACACGCCTCTTCTCGATTGCGCAATATAAAAGTTCACTAGCCTGTGTGTACTAAAGGGACTATACATGTGTGAAACTAATATGTGGTGGTTGTAGTACATTCTAAAAAAATAATCTACAGTCGCTGAATAGTGTGACGTCACAACTACCGTTTAAAGGGGAGATAACTGCTTTTTTCCTCTGCTCGTGGGGATATGCAAATAGGCTCAAAATTACCTCAATATGATAAACTATGAAGTCACGGAGTTTCAGCTCTCCAAGTATTGTCGTTCCGGAGATAGCACAGAAGTTTGGTAGGGGAGGCCCCCCCCCCCCCCCCCAAAGGCCAGATACACTCTAAGAAATATTCAGGGAATAATCCTGAATATATCAGGCTGCACATCCACAACTCAATTTCAGGGATTTTACCTGAAATTCAGTATTAATTTCCTGAAATTCAGGTATATCATCCATGAATTAAAGCTACACAGCCAGAAAAACGGTGTTGGCCCAACACCATTTTTTAGTGTTGAGGTGGTGTTGATGTGGTGTTGATAAAAGGTGTTGACATAATTCAACACCAAAATGTGGTGTTGAGGCCAGTTCAACACCAAAAAACGGTGTTGAGAAAATGGTGTTGACCCAATCCAACACTGAAATATGGTGTCGAGACCAGTTCAACACCAAAAAACGGTGTTGACAAAATGGTGTTGAAAATCTAACACTGAAAAATGGTGTTGAGAAAATGGTGTTGACCCAATCCAACACTGAAAAATGGTGTCGAGACCAGTTCAACACCAAATACGAAGCTGCGCATCAAAAAACCCCTCGGCTCTGGGTACATTCATAATGCATTCAATTTGAACCAAGATGTCAGGAACACCAAGCAGTCAAGTGACAAATATACAGATTATCAAAAATTTTGCAATTAGAAATGACCCCTAAGATTTCCGTCCAATCAGAGAAACCGGTATTCATTACATAAATTTCTTGACGCATCAATGATATATACCAAATTTTACAACGAGCATTTGAATGGTATCAGAGATAGAGATCATTAATGATTTCGCATAAATGAAAGATGGCCGCCCATCCTTCCCGCCACTCAGAGGAACTGATGTGGTTATTCATTGAAAGTCTCTTGATACATTGATGCTGTATACCAAGTTTCGTATAGAACACTGAAATGGTATCAGAGATATACATTATTAAAGATTTTGCATAAATTAAAGATGGCCACCAAGGTTTCCACCCAATCAGGGATACCAGAACAGTCATTTATCGTAAGTCTCTTGATGCATCGATGATGTATACCAGATTTTACATCAAGCACTTGAACGGTATCAGAGAACGAGATCATTAATGATTTTGCATAAATTAAAGATGGCCGCCCATCCTCCCCCCCCCCCACTCAGAGGAACTGATGTGGTTATTCATTGCAAGTCAGTTGTTACATCGATGCTGTATACCAAATTTGGTATAGAACACTTAAATTGGATCAGAGATATATATCATTAAAGTTTTTGCATAAATTAAAGATGGCCGCCAAGGTGTTCGGTCAATCAGATCTCGATGCACAGTATCTGGGTGTATCGATGATGTATACCAACTTTCATATAAAACAACTGAATGGTAACAGAAATATGTGTCATTATCGATTTCGCATAAATTAAAGATGGCCTCCAGGATTTCCAGTCAATCAGAAAAGTCGGTTTGGTAATTTATTGAAAGTTGCTTGATGTATCGATGATGTATACCAACTTTCGTATTGAACAGTTCAATGATTTCCGAGTTATGGATCATTATTCATTTCGCATAAAATTAAAGATGGCCGACAAAGTTTTCACCCAATCAGGTCCCAATTAAATAGGCTTCTGGTCCTTGACTAGGTAAATAAGCATACCAAATTTGGAATTCTTCAGTGGAACCGTTCTCCGGCTATCTCGCTCACGTACGGACGTACGGACAGACGGACGTACAAGACGACGACAATACCCCATGGCCAAAATTAGCCGAGGGGTAAAAACGGTGTTGACAGAATGCAATCTGATTAAAACTCAGACTTAATAAGCCGCTCCTCTATCGGACATGTCGCTGGGACAGTTCCTATCTTAAATCTGTCGCGCATGTCAGACTGGCGACCAATCACAGTCCAGCCTCACAGGCGAAGAGCTTGTATTGGCGCTTTCCATTTGGAGGCGAAGCCAGCATTGCTCGGGCGAGATCAAAAGTTATAGTGTGCCATGCGTGCACGCAATAAAGCAGGAGCGACTGCAGATGTTTTCTTGCATGCTACGTAAAAATATACTGTATAGCCGTTACTACCGGCTACGGGATATCCTTATCTTGCCGAGTGTACGGACGAGACACAGAAAAATCCAACAGCGACATGTCCGATAGAGGAGCGGTTTATTAAGTCTGAGTTTTAATCAGATTGGACAGAATGGCGTTGAAAATCTAACACTGAAAAATGGTGTTGAGACCAGTTCAACAAAAAAAGCAGTGTTAAGAAAAGGGGGCGATTTTCACCGTTAATTCGGATTTCCGCCCCCTTTGAGGCTGGTGATCGTTCGCAATCGATAAAATATTATTAATAATGTAACATTTAACAGCTCAAAGAATCAATTGTGTGATAAAGACTTCAGAAAAGAGTAACAAACAGCTATAAATACAACAGTGGCTTAACTCAGCTGCCAAATTTCTGGGATGACGCCGTTATTGTCGGCATATAGCACATACCAGTACGTGAGTTCTATTGATATCACCAATAAATGTTGTTGAAGCTGGCTCAACACCATTTTTTAATGTTGACTGACAAGTGCTGATACTGGCTCAACACTAATTAACAGTGTTAACTAACACCAATAAATGGTGTTGAAACCGGCTCAACACCATTTTTTAGTGTTGACCGACGAGTGCGGATGCTGACTCAACACCGAATAACGGTGTTAACTAACCCCAAATAACGGTGTTAACTAACACCAAATAACGGTGTTAACTAACACCAATAAATGGTGTTGGGACAATATGGTGTATGCCGTAACCCAACACTGTTTTTTTGGTGTTGAAGTCAACACCATTTTTAGTGTTAATTAACACCATTTTTCTGACTGTAAATTACCTGAATTTTAGGGGATTTTACGTACCTGAATAGGGTCGGCAACATACTAATCAGGGTGGTAAATTTGCCTGAATTTCAAGGAAAATCCACTCATTCAGGGATCATTTTCCTGAAATTCAGGAAATTATCCCTGGATTTCAGATAACATCCCTGATATTGAGTTGTGAATGTACAGCCTGATCTATTCAGGATTATTTCCTGAATATTTCTGAGAGTGTACGGATAATATCAGATGGCATTCGAATGTTAATGCTGGCTGAAGTCCACTTCATTGATAATTAAAGTTACTAATCTTCCATCGTTATCGCAATTATGGAAAAATCGGCCTCTTTGATTTTATCGAATGGTGATTTCCAGACAAACTGAAAAAAAATGTTTCCTTTAACTGTTCTTGTTAGAGAGTCCGGTTTGGTCGGGGTATGGCTTTAAGAATATATTTCAGTTTTTATATTATTAAGGCTTTCACAGTGGGGTTAAAATTCGTATGGCCCATTGGTTATGGTAATGCTATCTCTTTCAATTTTGGTTCGTATAAGTTAATAATATCATTTCATCTGATTTAATCGAGCTGTTAGTATGGATATTTCGATGTGACTTAAAGTGGATTTCTCGGATTCCCAATGAAGTTTTCATCTTTGATGAAGGCTGTATGTACATGTTTCCCAGATTTGGCAGACCCATTTTATAAATGTGGTGTGTTCTGCATAGTGGTTGACTCTGTTTTCCCTGTCTACAATTTATAATACATTTTATGCTCACATTTTTGTCTTGTTATAATGGAAAGGGTATCTGCGCATAGGACGAATAGGTAGATCCCCCTGTCTGCATTCTCTTGTGACCCGGAAAACCATTTTGTGTGACTGACGCCGATAAAGTTTTGCAAAAACAGTGTTGACGCGTTATTTTATTGAAGGACCGAAATCGAAAAATAATGAAACGTAGGATATAAAAGACAAAGAGACGTTGTCAAAAGCCTTCCCAGGGTCAACTAAAAGAAGAAAAAAGACCAGGAATAGTTTCTTACTCGCTGTGATGCATAAAGTCATATATCAGCCCTATATTGTCATCTGCATATATCCGCTCATGAATCCATATTGATTTTCAGAAATTAAGGTACTTGAAACACACGTAATTCTGCATGTCAGCAGTACATCCGGAGACAATTTTATATGTTACGTTTAATAGCGAAATTGGCATGGGCGTCGCCAGCATTTCTTCAGAGGGGGTCGTTTCCTATGCTTACTCATTAGAGAGCCCAGTGATATTCTGTACAACATAGGAAAATAGCATAAGATTGGGCGCTGAGAAGGGGTTGTTCGCACTCAATGATACCCCCAGTCCCACCCTGCCGGTTCCTTTGAATGGTGTCCAGTTTTTCATCTGGTTATAGTATACATGTTATAATTCTCAGCGTCTCTGTAATTGATAGTTGCCCTCACGGTCTGCTAACAATAATAGACTGACCTCACAACAGAATAATTAGGTCCTCCCGACATATTTGAATAATTCAACAGTTATATTTCATTTTTCTATTAAAGAAAGTCTGTAGGCTGCAGAAAAGTCAATGTGCCACCTAAATATCCAGAAGGGATACTGGTACTCATATATCTGAGCTCCGATGATACCACAGGTCCATGTGCCCTTGTATGAACTACTCATGGTCAGCTATTTTCAACAGAGAGATTTGCGAATGCGTCTGATACGGTAGTCGTCGCAGTCAACCTTAATGCATGGCTAAAGGTATAGGCAGAAGTCCATGAAACTTCTGGTATAGAATATAATGTATTAAATAAAAAATTCACATTTATCTTCATTTATTTTTATTAAGTGTGTGTTTGAAAGTACCAGAAACCAGAAAGCATAATAAATAAATTTTCTTGTGATGTACTAATAGGCCCTACTGTAAATCAATTAATATTTTCTTGCTTCCTTTCTGTCAAAAGTTATCACCTCAGTTGCATGTTAACACACAGGATGGATCGAAAAAAATCGCACTTTCCCCTGTTTTTAACCCAAATAAAAAGTACTTTATTTTTGTAATCGGAAGGTTGATACTAACTGCTCTGGGATACGGATATCTAAAGATAAATGGACGAGTCTGCTTGTAAATTGCTTCCTTTTAAATGTGAAATTTGCTGATTCCTCGATGATAATGCATGCTTGAAGAGAGAGGAGTTTACACTCGCCGATTGTTATGTAATACTAACGACTTGATAGCCGATGAAGTTCCGCTGTTTGTTTGTACAGTTAACTATTAACTGTCATCCCGGAATGTGTGTGTTGGGGGGGGGGGGCAGAGATGGAGAACAGATAAGCGCTGATGAGCGTAGCTGGTGATGTCCTGTTTTGTTTAAGCATAAATGAGCTAGCGAGTGCGCAATGCGACAGTGCGATCAAGTGATTATACTGCATGGCTACCCAAGAAGGGGACAGGACAGGCCTATCCATATTTCCCCGTCAAACTTTTTAATAGTCTATCAAGACCGATTATTGTAATTCATATTATTTGGACAAAAAACTGTACAGTCCATAATGTATATGTCAGGCCGGGGAATGATGGATGAGCAGTGTAAAATTTTGTAGATTGTAGATTTGAAAAAATTACTGATTCAAAAATATAACATGGAGACATTAATTGATTGGTTATTGTGATATACAGAATCATTTGGGATTATCCTTGGAAATTATTCGTCTATATATATACAAAGTTTAAACTACGGATGAAGACGGTGTCTATGCATCGAGTTCCATGAAAGTGAACGTTTCATTTTTCTACAAATCATAATAAATAGTAAACAAATGCTTTATAAAATAGTTAAAGCACAGTTTTTCTGGTTCTATAACATGTCACTTCATTACTCTATAATAGAAGGAGTCCCAAGGAATGCCGAGTACGATACAATATGAGCGTTACAGAAGCGTTATGTTAAATATTAATTTCAAGACGCAGTTTATGACAGAACTGCAGCATTTACAAATTAAGTTTAGGAATTAAAATTGAATTAATATTTATTTCTGTATGTGTATATAATTTGTCCGGTAAACATTGTGGTGCTATGAATGGCATTGAGGGGGATTTATTTGAAAAAAAAATATTCACATTTATCAAATACATTATTTTAGTCAATGCTAAGAATCACAAAAGCAGCGTCGATTTAATCTACATGTAGCAAACAATGGCAATGAAATATTATTTTTCCCTGGTAGTACTTAATATTAGAAAATATTAGCAAGAACATTTTCAATTTAAATTATTCGCTTCATATTCCTGTATTTCTCTGGTGAATTTGACTTTATGGGCTAATATCACTCCGACTGTATTGTTTTGACATTTGTATATGAATTTGACGCTGCACTATACTCCTTTTACTTAACTGGGTTAATGCCGATTAACAGCCCTAAGATAGAGGGAGAACAGACAACAGTTGCATTAACTTCGTTTGGTAGAAACTTATTCGATTAATCGACTGTCCCGCAAAAAGAAAAGCACGGCGTCCATTTTCTCCTATCTCCCAACATTGATGAACAAAGGATGGGATCGCGCTTTGAAATAGGACGTCATCGATTTTTGCTTCGATGGATGAATTTAAATTTTTGAAAACAGTCCTGCTTGGACAAGACCACCTTCCCTCCAGCTCAACATTCAAATCGTACATAGAGGTTGTCATTTTTTACTTGGCATGTCCCATTAACATACGACTTTTTTATTTAATAAAGTTACTGAATTATTGGAGAATTCTAAAAGATTTTCTGTGAAATGTTTAGCATATACTTACCTTGATGCGACCAACGGAATGTTCTGCTGAAATAGAACGGATTTCTCCTTCTCTTCTGCCTCTATGACTAGGCGATTCTGTCGTTCAATTGTCCACTGACTCGGCACGATGAACTTTGCGATATCAATCTTGGCCTACTAGTATAGTTCCACTAATGTCCAGGCAGACAGCCGAAGCTACCGACTGAAATGCATATAGTCGCTTCAAGGGAAGAAACATTTAACATGTTTAACTTTCAGTAAGCACATGTTAATGCTATCCGGTCTAGCCTTTAAATACAGATCAAGAAATTCCACTCAGAGGACACCCAGCCGCCACCCCAAGACACACATCGTAAAATACCCTATCGTCTCCAATTTCAGTCTTCGTCGTCTGGCAAACACATTTTATTCATCGCCGCTCTAGAAATTGTAACAGGGAAATATATCGGACGAGTAAGTTGAATACACAGACATATAAAAAATTCCCGTCAAAAGAAAGCCTGGCCAACAGGCCATATGGTGTCAAACAAAGATAGTGTGTTTATGTGTCACTGCAAACTCTAAAACGTTAGGCAAAATAGTTTCTTGACAACATGATATAGTTATTAGTAGCATAGAAAGAGCCTATTAGTATATTAGGTGGAGGGCCATGTTGTATGTATAGGGAAAATGAGGAGTTATGTTATACGTATGAGGGAAAATGCAATGATTTTTGAGAGGAAGAATAAATTGGTCGCCAGCGGGGTTTCAACTCACGACCCCGGCTTATCGCGCCGATGCTCTACCTACTGAGCTATGACGGCCCATAGGTATTACAACCGTGGATTGTCCCTCTGACGACCAACCTTCTCTCTCGGCGTTGCAATGCGCGCAACAGGCTTTTATAATGGAGAAATGATATTTGGTATGGCGTATAGCCCGCTACTGAGCATATATACATATGAAATGATTTCTGAGAGAGAAAGAATCAATTGGTCGCCAGCGGGATTCGAACCCACGACCCCGGCTTATCGCGCCGATGCTCTACCTACTGAGCTATGACAGCCCATAGGTATTACAACCGTGGATTGTCTATGGTTGGCCATCCCTGCCAGAATTCGTCATTTAGAGGCTGCCTCTCAATAATATATACCATGGTATAAAATGCCAAGCCTGCCATAATTCGTATTTAGAGGCTGCCTCTAATTATTTTGTACCATGGTATAAAATGCTGAGCCTGCCATAATCCCTATTTAGAGGATGCCTGTAAATCGCCAAGCCTGCCATAATTCGTATTTAGAGGCTGCCTCTAATTATTTTGTACCATGGTATAAAATCGCCAAGCCTGCCATAATTCCTATTTAGAGGATGCCTCTAATTCATTTTAGCCGTAAGTCGTAAATTTTCGCCTTGTTATTACTTCCACCAATGATATGCGCTTTCACAAATTTGGTGCCATATCTCTACGCTTGTTACAAGTTTACTCATTGGTCAAATTTAATATTCTTGATATGACATCGAGTTGTTTATGACTTACGGCTAAAATGAATTAGAGGCAACCTCTAAATAGGAATTATGGCAGGCTTGGCGATTTTATACCATGGTACAAAATAATTAGAGGCAGCCTCTAAATACGAATTATGGCAGGCTCGGCATTTTATACCATGGTATATATTATTTACAGGCAGCCTCTAAATACGAATTGTGGCAGGCTTGGCGATTTAGAGGCATCCTCTAAATAGGAATTATGGCAGGTTCGGCATTTTATACCATGGTACAAAATAATTAGAGGCAGCCTCTAAATACGAATTATGGCAGGCTTGGCATTTTATACCATGGTATATATTATTTAGAGGCAGCCTCTAAATGACGAATTCTGGCAGGATGGCCAACCATAATTGTAACCCTGTGACGACCAGCCCTCTCGGTACAGTAGCAGGCTTCTCATAATGGATAAATGGCTACATGGCGTACGCTCCGGCCATCATATACATATGAAATGATTTTTGAGAGAGAAAGCAGAGCCGTGGCCGCGGATCCATGACCCGGCTTGTAAGCGATGCCTACCTGGTCACGGCCCATGGTAAGGCAAATTGTCCTCGTATCGACGTCTTCTTCTGAAAAAGGTATCAGTAACAGGCTTTTATAATGGAAAATGATATTTGGTATGGCGTATAGCCCGCCACTGAGCATATATACATATGAAATGATTCTTGAGAGAGAAAGGCTGGTTCGAATCACGCTGGCGACCAATTTATTCTTTCTCTCTCAAAAATCATTTCATATGTATATATGCTCAGTGGCGGACTATACGCCATACCAAATATCATTTCTCCATTATAAAAGCCTGTTGCGCACATTGCAACACCGAGAGAGAATGTTGGTCGTCACAGGGACAATCCACGGTTGTAGTACCTATGGGCCGTCATGGCTCAGTAGGTAGAGCATCGGCGCGATAAGCCGGGTCGTGGGTTCGAATCCCGCTGGCGACCAATTTATTCTTTCTCTCTCAAACATCACTTCATATGTATATATGATCAGTGACGGGCTATACGCCATACCAAATATTAATTCTCCATTATAAAAGCCTGTTGCGCACATTGCAACACTGAGAGAGGAGGTTGGTCGTCACAGGGACAATCCACGGTTGTAATACCTATGGGCCGTCATAGCTCAGTAGGTAGAGCATCGGCGCTATAAGCCGGGGTCGCGGGTTCGAATCCCGCTGGCGACCAATTTATTCTTTCTCTCTCAAAAATCATTTCACACGTATATATGCTCAGTGGCGGGCTATACGCCATACCAAATATCATTTCTCCATTATAAAAGCCTGTTGCGCACATTGCAACAACGAGAGAGAAGGTTGGTCGTCACAGGGACAATCCACGGATGTAATACCTATGGGCCGTCATAGCTCAGTAGGTAGAGCATCGGCGCGATAAGCCGGGGTCGTGGGTTCGAATCCCGCTGGCGACCAATTTATTCTTTCTCTCTCAAAAATCATTTCAAATGTATATATGCTCAGTGTCGGGCTATACGCCATACCAAGTATCATTTCTCCGGGAAAATGCAAGAAAGGTATAGTGAAAGGAGGGAGTGACTGATAATGTTTTTGGTATAGGAGGGATGAAATGCAGGTGGATGACGGCAGAGAGATAGCCTATGCATAGTAATACATGGACATCTGGATGAAGATGACTTGGGGCTTCAAGCGGAATTTTATACCTATAGGCGGGCGAGTGAGTGAATATGATTTAACGTCGCTTTCAACACTATTTCGGTCATATCACGACGTTGGTTCCTATTCCTTTTAACACCCGAGACCCAACGGGTGGGTTCCTATTCCTTTTCACACCCGGGATCCCCTCGGGTGCCCCAGTTAGTCGCCTCCTACAGAAAGCTCTCTGAGGAGCTGAGACCTATCCTTATACCATGACATGGAGGGTGCACAACGACACCCCAGGTCATGGTAGGCGAAATGTCTATGTCATAGGTAGAGAGGAAATGCGTGGTCAAATGGGTGTGTCTGTGGATTGGAGGTGGAGAAAATTAGCGAATGAGAATGTCCTGTTTATCGCGAGGTGCCATCAACTTACTCGTCTGGGCATTAGTCGAAAAACGGCCAACTAATCGCCAGCCTACACTTGAAGTGACTATTCTGATTGAAGGAGCCGGGGTTTTCCGGAAGAGTCCGCGATCGCTTCTAGGTTATACTCCCTTTGCATAGTCATACATGCAGCGAGATTTAGCCTACGGATATATGTAGCGACAAAGGGGCGGATATAAAAACATCTATGGTATTATATTATATCTTCATTGTTCTTCACGGTATGGAGTGTGGCATCTTTTTTTTGTCTCACGCTGTAGAATACGATGGGAGGGGTATCGAGGTCTTTGGTAGAAATGTTTTCATGACGCATGCGTAGTACACAGGTAGGTCGGGGTGGAAGTTTTGGGGTCCAGATGAGCACCTAGTCTGATTGGGTCCTGTGAGGTATCATAGTGAAGCACTAGTGCCGAGCGTCCAGTTGGATGGGTGTGAGGTGCAAATGCCGTCCATCTGTGCATGCCGAGACAGGGAATTGTGGGAAAAAAGGCATTTTGAATGTATGTTTTTGGTAGCGAGATTGACCGATATTGATCAGATCGTGCCGTGTGAGGTCTAATTTTGATGCTCTTTTGGGGTAGCGTTGGATTGGACTGGAGTATATTTCGGTTACATCATTCTGCGCACGCGCAATCTGGCCGTAGTATAGAAAGTGGGCATTTTGGGGGTTCGTGGGGCGTGGTGTGCCCGAGGGACTGAGGGATCATTTTAGGGAATTGTGGGAAAAAGGCATTTTGAATATATGTTTTTGGGAGCGAGATTTACCGATATTGATCAGATCGTGCCGTGTGAAGTCTAATTTTGATGCTCTTTGGGGTAGCGTTGGATTGGACTGGAGTATATTTCGGTTACACCATTCTGCGCACGCGCAATCTGGCCGTAGTATAGAAAGTGGGCATTTTGGGGGTTCGTGGGGCGTGGTGTGCCTGAGGGACTGAGGGATCGTTTTTTGCCCTAATAGACCTTGCGGGCTGTCAAATTGAAGCCTCGGTGTGTAGACCACGACTTAAGGGATAACCATGTCATCTGTGACGGATTTCGTGACGTAATTGATACGAGTAATAGCCGAAGTGGGCATTTTGGGGGAGTGAAGGCACGCTTTTGGGGTGGAGATGGACAAACCGTGGTCCAAATGGACCCTGTGGGTGTTATCTTGTAGTTCTCTACATGTAGACGATGACTGGTATTGATTTTGCCGGTAGTCGCTTCATGTTGCGCATGCGCAATTTGGCAATAGTAACGGAAGAGGGCATTTTGAGCGGAAGCAGACATATTCGGGCAATCTAGGGACCATCTTTGGTCCAAGTGGACCGCGTGGGGTATCATATTTGTCATATTGAAGCTCGTAATAGAACGTCAAGAGGGACAACTTTCGTGTATTGTACAGTGAGTAGAGCAGCTATACCATACCCTATGGAACCTGTTTAGACCGTTTTGAAAGAGTTCGAATCCGCTTAAGACTGAATTATTTGCCAACCGTCATAACGCCCTCAAGCATCTCGTCTTTACGCAGTCTCGTCCTACCGCTGGGCACGTCTCACCAACTCTTAACTTACTCAGTTATTCACTTCTAACTCCCTCGATCCCTCATTCACTCTCTTAATCACCCGGTATCCAGGGGGAGTTAAAGCTGTCAGGCTAGACAGACCCCTCTCGCTCTGCCCACTACAGCATATCGCCGACCGTATTCCCTACAACCACCTGACCGGCTTATTCAGAGTCGGGATGACCCATCTATCGTCCAAACCGCCCATGCTCATCTCTAAAATGCCAACTTTCTCTACCACTCCCGGACGGGGCTTCCGCACCAAAACATCTCTTCCGACTGAAACCATCCCAATCCTAATCTCCTTTCCGAGAGCTTCAATACAAACCCTATACGCCACATGCTGACCCAGAATTGTCCCTAAATCGCTGAAATGCCCGTGCGTCCCCGAACATGCCATTTCTCTGCTATTTCTCAACTGCGCATGTGAACCATGACCTCACCTTCTGTCAAAACCACGTTTATCATAGTTTGCATGCCGAGCGATTCAAGCCAAGACGATGACCCTATATTTTAAAACTGCGTATGCGCACTATGACGATCAAAGCCACCCCAGGCTTAGTCCACATGTTGAGCGCTTCGCGATGGGATCTTTCCGGACCCATTTGGCTCAGGTATCATGCACATTCATCAACTTGATTGGGGTTTCCGCATATTTGGGTACAAATTCGTTTTCCAGATTTTTCAGGAAATTGCACGTTTTGCATCCATAAGGAGATACTGACGCGTTGATTCGAAACAACCACTGGGTATGAAATGTAAGAAATTGTGTAATAGACGCAACGACTCGAGGACTCATCCGAATCACCAAAAAGATCCAGGTAAACCCTCTTCCGGGATTTAAGGGTAATCTGGACCTGTGAAGATGCTTAGGACCATGTAGGGTTCACATAGACCCATTTGACTGAGTAAAATCCGACTTTCGTCATTTGTGTTTTTCGGAAAACTCTAGATTTCTGTCACGTGACCGAAACTGAACTTGCACCGACGAGAACGAAAGGCACCTGATCGGACGTGACGTGATCCGTGACGTCATGATACCTCCTAGACGCATCCCATTCCCCTTCCAAAATACTAAGATATTTACTACTCCTATACTACTGGGTACGTCGAAATTTGCATAATGAACGATATATGTCTACATTTCTCACCACTGATAAATTACATGTATATCATTCACCTTTTCCACCAATAGTCCCAACACTTCTGCCCGGAGGCGATTTCTCTCGGTCATCACACCGATAAAACATTTATTTCCTCCCACCTTTCATCTGTGTCTGGAGCAAAGTAAATAGGAATTTTATATATCTTAATACGGGGTGAAAATTATCAAATACTTCACTCCCCCAGAATGCCATCTTTCATAGGCACTGCTTGACTGCGCATGAGTAGCATGGCATCATTTTCACCAAATGGAAGGGGTTTAACGGGCTAGAGGGGGTGCGTTTCAAACCCGTTCAAGTCTATAAGATCCGTGCCATGCGCTTGTGCCTTTCTGTCCTTTATCTGTACTACTGCCCCAATGCGCAAATCTGACGTTTCTATATTCAATTCGGCGTTCGCATGCGCATATCGCCGGACCTACGCTACTCCAGCGTACACATACATCAACACGGTCGGAAACCCCGCCCCTGACTTACAGTCACAATCAATTCAGTCTACACGATGAGTGCTTCGATGTGATATACTACAACACCGATCAGGTATGGCCCATCTGCCCCCCCCCCCCAAATAGACCACCGTGTACCCCAAAATTAGTCGTTTCTTTACTACTTTTCGAATGGGCATGCACACCATGACCTAATTAAAAAAAAACATCACAGTTGTAGTCTACATCACGAAAGTTTCAGGACTAGATCACACATAAGGTATTTGGACCAGGTATAACCCGCATAGACCAAATTTACTGGGTGCAAAGTCCCTTTTTGCCCATTGGTTTACGTGATGTCCCAACGTTTTTCAAGTCGTCTTTTGGATCTATCAGCGAGTCATGCGAACCTCCCAGGGTCCAAAGTTCAAAGTTCATCCAAGGCTCAATGCCAAATGTTCAGAGTCAAAGGTTACAAACTGCCACCGCATTTACGCCTCTACGACGCCTCCACAAATCATAAGAGATTTCTCCTTTCCATACCACTA
Organism: Hanleya hanleyi; assembly: GCA_036873755.1. Classification (NCBI taxonomy): domain Eukaryota; kingdom Metazoa; phylum Mollusca; class Polyplacophora; order Lepidopleurida; family Hanleyidae; genus Hanleya; species Hanleya hanleyi. Next base: position 10,319 of record JAVTVY010014149.1, on the reverse strand, counting down.
AAATTGATTCAAGTATTCTGTTTGAAACTGAGCACCATACGACATAAAAAAATATCTCAAAGTTTTGTGTTTTATATGAAGATCAACGGTAATCAAAACGTAGTATGCTGAACATCTACCGTTTCAAAACAGCTTTAATACTTGCAAATATTTGTACGGTCATACTCATCTTCATGTGTTTATTAAACCTAGCTACCACTTTGAAGAGTTGTTGTTAAAATTCATCTTACACATACGGTCAAAGAGAGCCCTACAAAATAGCATAGTTATATGCAACTCGTGATATTAGTATCGTATATAATGTTCAATTTTTCAACGTCAACCGTACATCATCTGGGGCGTTTTGTCCATCTTAACGTACGAGATAATTTGTCTTGAATAATCTTAAAGTATATGCTAGAATTCCCTCTATCTGTTTGTCAAAATCAAAGCAAACCAAACTTATTTAAGAGCAGAAATGAACTTATTTTCCTGATACAATTTGCACAGCATGTACAGTGTGAAATGGTACAAGTCAGACTAGATACCTCATACATACTTATTTCCATTCAGTTGTTCATAATTTCTCAATAAATCTGCCAACATACTCATCATGTCAAATATGTCGAATATATTATTCTGACTGCTAAGATAGTTTTAAACAGGCCTCTTCAAAACAAAGACACACTCCGAGAAAATTATATGATTTCTCAACAGGTATTATATTTGTCCCTTATTTGAATGTTGTGTGTGTGTATTGTAAATATCTGTTCGTGACTTTTATATTGTATATCTCGAAAACAAATTCTAAAGATACTGTACACTGTCTATGTAAAAGTATTTGGAACTAACTCCGACCATGGAGCCTACTTAGAAACTCTTTTGAAACGTCCAGTGAAATTCAGAATACGGCTGTCAAACATGTGATTTCAATCACCCGGAGATTTCCTTGGGATCTTATTTCTTCACAGGGCAATAAAAAGTCTGGTTGACAATTTGCTGCTGCAAATGTAGATGTGAACATGGAGCCTACAAGAGAGGCTCCATGATGTGTGGCGGTCAGTTTTAAAGGCCATGCCCGGGACAGGTCACGGGTAGATGATTTCATTCCAAATTACAGGGTCCAATCCTATTCATTTAGTGAACGCGGATGTTTCTAACATGATGGCGCATATAAGAGTAGACGGAGGATTTGTGTTCTTGTGTATTGCACTTTGGGCAAAAACGTATGACGGACATCCACAAGTAAGTAACCCGTTATTATCAATTCTACCAAGCTATCATATCGAATGATTACAGATATTGTATAATCATACCAAATAAGAACTTGTTCATGTTACCAGAGTGTAAATACAATAAGTTAAATTAACTGTAAAGTGACACCACATTACACCGCTGTAGTAGACAAGTCCAGTGGCTTGTATATAACGTGTGGTGGTAAATTCAACCATGGAGACTACTATAAGAGTAGTCTCCATGATTCAACGGATGGAACAAAACTGTATTTCCTGCTTTCAGAAATCCCCTGGTCGTACCGGTGATAATGAATCGAACCAGCTCGGTGTATCGCTCTTGGACATAAGCAGGAGTACTTCAACTGAAGAAATAGTACGTACGAAATATCATTATTTATATGATTAGCGATGTGATCTTAGGGTGAACATAATGATATGCCCGCCATACTATGACATATTTGGTCTTTTGGAAAGATTAAAAAAGACACTAAATGACTATACCACATTGAAGCATTTTTGAGAGATCATTAAGCCATAATGACGTTATAATATGACAACATTTGGACGTCTATGATAAATCAATATAATAAAACAATATTATTTTTCTCAAATCACGTGAAAATGAATCTGAAATATTTGTCTACATGAAAACATTTTTAAGGACTGTCAGCATAATCATGGAGACTACTATATATAGTAGTCTCCATGGCATAATGTAATATTGTCAAATTCCCATTAATTTCCACCATAGCCCGAGAGAATATTACAGAATCATTGCATTTCACGCATATTAATTACGTTTTAAAATACTACTTATTCAGCAATACCTAAGTAATGTGCCGATTTTTCAAAGACTTGGTATGCATGTAGGTGTTTTCCAGCGTGGCATGAACCATTGTTGCTCCTAGGCATATTAATTAAATGTCTTGCGTATTCAAAGTGAAATGTCGAATATATTGTGTTTTGCTTGTTCCATTTGTTCGTTTAAGGTTACTGTATCGGGTCGAAGCTTCAAAATCTAAATTTTTGTTTGTCTTACACCAGAGTACGCAGTCAAACCTACAAGTTGGTGGAATAAGAAATTATGAAAATTAGTGCATTGTAGTAAAAAAACATGACTTTTTGAAACTCTAACCATTCGTGGTGCATTAGTGCTGATTGTTTTTTGGCCGTTTTCGTCGTTTAGTTTGTCGCCAAAAAGTGATTTTTCCCATTCTAATGTACAATCATGAACTTTGGACACAATATTCCAATAATGTAGATGTTTAAACGGTTGCCTCAAAGTTCGGTCCTGTTCATGAATTGCTTATGATTTAGTGGAGAGGGGTCGGGTTTTGTACATTTTTTCAATCTTTCAACTTTGCACGACGATAAAATAACTTCTACAAGTTCTAGACCCTAACTAAAAAAACTGAGGCAATATATTTTTATTCAAATATTAAAGTTCATTATTCCAAAAAAGCAAGTTTGTTTGATGAAAGTCGAGATTTATTAGCGCGTGATTTTGCGGATCATACTTTTCTAAATGACATCATTTATGTTTAAATTAATCCATTCTTGTAATAAATTTGAGAAAGTTATTCATTTATCTAAATTCCTTGAATCAAGGGCAGAAAACGTATAATTTGTATGGATACAAAACAGCACTGCCCCGTAATTAAGCAGAATTGTGATACGTACACGTACGCGTCACTATATAGCTGAAATATTGCTGAATGCGAAGTTAAACCTTAATTCTCTCTCTCTCTCTCGTACACGTACGCAACTAGGACCCGATACAGTAACCCTAATACGTCACATGGCGATTTATCGAATAGTACTTAATAGGCCGGCTCGTTAGAGGACAGGCTCGACTGATCTGCTCAGAATTAGTTTGAGTCTCTGGTCAGACGAACAGTCTGGTAGTCTTGCTACTATATCTAATATAGTTATAGCGCAATCACCTTTTATTGAATGATATATTTATAAGGGCCATTTTCAATACCACATGAAAATTAAAGTTCTATATGTCTCCCACGAACACAGTTTTCTCAACTCCAGTGTTGCTTGCAAAGCAGGGCACTAAAATGTGTAGTTCGAAGAATGACACATATCACTGTCACGGTCAAATAGAAGTACGAATAATATTTACGATAAATACCCTGAAATTCAATGTGCTTGGGAGTGTCAGACAATGCGTATATCGCATTTGAAGTCCAATAACCATCCAGTTGCCATTTGTGAAGACAACCTCCATCACAATCTGATTAAAACTCAGACTTAAAAAACCGCTCCTCTGTCGGACATGTCGCTGATTATGTCCGACAGAGGAGCGGTTTATTAAGTCTGAGTTTTAATCAGATTGCTTCCATCACTACTTTTGTCTGGGCTAGAAGTTTCTTTATAAATGTGCACTGATATATTAGTTCCCTATACCTCAAAAGAATAGGCAACAGAGCTCAATGGTGCCTATTCTGATAATAATTGTTGGGGTTGAATTTCAAATCGCAGTCTGACTGTTTTTTTGTTGTTGAGTGTAATTTGTACAATATCTATTTATGCCAAGCCGTTTTTACTTCTTGTTCAACTAATGAAACCGAAGTGTGTCCAACTGGCACCCTTGGGTATTTTCAAAAACACATTTTTTTTTCATGGCAACCAGAGTACAAAATAAATGGAATGGAAAGCATGTGATCAATATCTGAATTATTTGATTATAATTGAACATAGGGAGATAAAATTCCTTAAAATATTCAAGACGATCACTGTGACATCATTTTCCAGGAAATTGCTTTTCATTTACACAGTTTTCTGCGCATTAACTTCGGAATATTTTACAAAATAATTAAGTGATGAGAAATAAAATACTCTAATTGGTATTTGTAAAGGTACTATTTTGCTCTGAACAGCAAATTGTGACTCATTTCTTTCTGGTATCGAATTTGGGTCCATATATATCCAATTACCTCGACAGTCACAGGGACATGGTCAAATCTCCATTGCTAAGATATTTCCTTGAAACATATGCAGTCAGATTTGATAAGTTTATTTCACTTGCCCGTCCAAATAAATACATTTTTATGCTATACAAAACAAACAGGTAATAATGTGTAAATTCTGATATTTCCTCTGAGAAACAGAACAGTGAATTTTAATACTATGATCGGCTTGGCAGCAAGCCGTTCAATCAACCTCTCGAGGGGTTTAACGGCATGGTCCTTTCAAACGTGAACCGGACAATAACCATACGAAGTTGATATTCCGGAATATCTGGCCTGGGATAGGCCTGTGAAATCTGCTCATTTGAAAAATTGAATCTTGATGCTCTGGAATTGAAAAAGTATTGAGAGCTTATATGTTCTAAACGTTATAGTTTATCACGACGTTGTGATCATTTTGCAGAGCATCATGTCTAAATTGAAGATGGCGACCATGTGGTCAGGACACAAATGGTATACTGGTCGTGTTTTCTTCTGATTTTATTCCTTTTAACGTCAAAATGCCCATACGTATTTTATTTCATGCCCAACGTCCAATTTGTTGCACAGTTTATGTAGAGAAAATTCCACGAAAAAATAAATTGAATAATTCTGTCCGAAAAATGAGAGCGTCCGTAAAGCTTGACTCAGAAATATAGTGGGATTTTTAGCCCACCATCACCAGATGGTGGGCTGTTCAAATCGCTTTTCGGCCGTGGTCCGTCGTCCGTCGTCCGGCGTCAGTCGTCCGTCCGTAAACAATTCTTGTTATCGCGATTTCTCAGGAAATACTACATGGATCTTTCTGAAATTTGGTACACAGGTTCCCCTTGAGGCCTAGTTGTGCAAGATACATTTTCTGGTTCGATTTGCAAAGCCAATATGGCCGCCAGGCAGCCATCTTGGATTTTCCCATGAAACTTTGTTATCGCGATTTCTCAGGAACTACTTCATGGATCTTTTTCAAATTTGGTACACAGGTTTCCCTTGGGGTCTAATTGTCCAAGATACCTTTTCTGGTCCGATTCGCAAATCCAATATGGCCGCCAGGCAGCCATCTTTGATTTCCCCATGGAACTTTATCGCAATTTCTCAGGAACTACTACATGGATCTTTCTGAAATTTGGTACACAGGTTCCCCTTGGGGCCTAGTTGTGCAAGATACATTTTCTGGTTCGATTTGCAAATCCAATATGGCCATCAGTCAGCCATCTTGGATTTTCACATGAAACTTTCTTATCGCGATTTCTCAGGAACTACTTCATGGATCTTTCTCAAATTTGGTACACAGGTTCCAGTTGGTGTCTAGTTGTGCAAGATACCTTTTCTGGTCCGATTCGCAAATCCAATATGGCCGCCAGGCAGCCATCTTGGATTTCCCCCTGAAACTTTGTTATCGCGATTTCTCAGAAACTACTTCGTGGATCTTTCTCATATTTGGTAGACAGGTTCCCGTTGGGGTCTAGTTGTGCAAGATACATTTTCTGGTCCGATTCGCAAATCCAATATTGCCACCAGGCAGCCATCTTGGATTTCCCCATGAAACTTTGTTATCACGATTTCTCAGGAACTACTTCATGGATCTTTCTCAAATTTGGTACACAGGTTTCCCTTGGGGTCTAATTGTCCAAGATACCTTTTCTGGTCCGATTCGTAAATCCAATATGGCCGCCAGGCAGCCATCTTGGATTTCTTCATGAAACTTTATCGCGATTTCTCAGTAACTATTTCATGGATTTTTCTGAAATTTGATACACAGGTTTCCCTTGGGGTATAATTGTCCAAGATACCTTTTTTGGTCCGATTCGCAAATCCAATATGGCCACCAGGCAGCCATCTTGGATTTTCCCATGAAACTTTCTTAACGCGATTTCCCAGGAACTACTTCATGGATCTTTCTCAAATTTGGTACACAGGTTCTCCTTGGGGTCTAGTTGAGCAACATGACTTTCCTGGTCCGATTCGCAAATCCAATATGGCCGCCAGCAGCCATCATGGATTTCCCCATGAAACTTTGTTATCACGATTTCTCATGAACTACTTCATGGATCTTTCTCAAATTTGGTACACAGGTTCCAGTTGGTGTCTAATTGTGCAAGATACCTTTTCTCGTCCGATTCGCAAATCCAATATGGCCGCCAGGCAGCCATCTTGGATTTCCCCCTGAAACTTTGTTATCGCGATTTCTCAGAAACTACTTCGTGGATCTTTCTCATATTTGGTAGACAGGTTCCCGTTGGGGTCTAGTTGTGCAAGATACATTTTCTGATCCGATTCGCAAATCCAATATTGCCACCAGGCAGCCATCTTGGATTTCCCCATGAAACTTTGTTATCGCGATTTCTCAGGAACTACTTCATGGATCTTTCTCAAATTTGGTACACAGGTTTCCCTTGGGATCTAATTGTCCAAGATACCTTTTCTGGTCCGATTCGCAAATCCAATATGGCCGCCAGGCAGCCATCTTGGATTTCCCCATGAAACTTTATCGCGATTTCTCAGGAACTATTTCATGGATTTTTCTGAAATTTGATACACAAGTTCCCCTTGGGGCCTACTTGTGCAAGATACATTTTGTAGTTCGATTGGCAACTCCAATATGGCCACCAGGCAGCCATCTTGGATTTTCCCATGAAACTTTCTTATCGCGATTTCTCAGGAACTACTTCATGGATCTTTCTCAAATTTGGTACACAGGTTCTCCTTGGGGTCTAGTTGTGCAACATGACTTTCCTGGTCCGATTTGCAAATCCAATATGGCCGCCAGGCATCCATCATGGATTTCCCCATGAAATTTTGTTATTGTGAATTCTCAGGAAATTACTGCATGGATCTTTCTCAAATTTGGTTGAGATGTTTCCCTTGTGACCCAGTTGTGCAAGATACCTTTTTTGGTCTGATTCGAAAATCCAATATGTCCACCAGGTGGCCATCTTGAATTCCCCCTCAAACCATTGTTATCTTGAATTTTCAGGAACTACTTCATTGATCTTTCTTAAATTTGGTACAAATATTTTGCAGGATACCTTATCTGGTGCGATTCGAAAATCCAAGTTACGCTATATATGAAGTATAGAGAATATCCATACCTTCACTTTCTATATCAAGGAGTTCAAATGATTCCGAATTAAAATGTATTTCTTAAAAGTTTAGATCAGTTTACTTTATTCCATGCCGTTGCAAGTGAACTGCCCCACCGTTTCGTCTGCCGAAGGGTCGGATACACGAAGGAACATGACTATGGTGACGCAACGTCACAACTCGTAAACTGTAGACTACTGCATGTTTCGACCCGAGGGAGATAATTAGGATTCAGACACTTTCAAACTTTCAACAATACTGCACGGACTGCAGTATTAAGTTGTGTACCATCTTACTATTTTCGAGCATGGTATCTTCAAAGACATATCTCAAACTAGCCCAGTAAACAGAACGGAATTAGCATTCGTTTCTCAGCTCATGCCAAAGTGTCAGAGAGATTTGTCTTCGCTTCCAGTACCTAATGATGACACGTGCAAAAACAAAAATACTACAAAACGAAGACGAAGGATCCTCCAGACATTCACTTTCAGACTAACTTTGTTCATTTCAGTTGTGCTATAAGAACTGACATAAAGTACAATTTCTTGGAATCTTGAAACTTATAAAGATAATATATTGGTGTTTTCCAGTGTCTTTCTTTCGCTCAAATTTAAAATTCTGCAAACAAAATTATAAATCAATTGTTTGTTCTTAGTAACAATGGACAAACGGATCCTTACAATAATCGGGCACTGATGGGCGCCAAGACCTTTCAGGATCTCTCGTTTTTTAGAGAAAACATCTAGATTTCGATGAAGTAAAAAAAAAGTGAAAAGGTGCTTTATCAAAATGCCAAAAGATACTAGGTGCGTACCCTTCATTTTATATATGTAGATAGTATGTTTATTTGAAACTAGTAAAAAGCCATTGTGCTAACTTCGCTGCAAGGTTTGACCAACAATCCCCCAAAAAATCGGACTTATGTTTTCGGACTTCAGTAAAGCATACTGAAATTGTTCTATATATTTTATCGTGTATTTCACAGCATAATTCACGGGAAATCTTCGTAGAGGTCGGGGTCGTGGCGGAGCTCCGGAATGTGGCAGAAATGTGGACAGTGCAACAGGTCGGGCTAGTGGCAAATGTCGAGGTAGTGGCAGAGGTCGAGGTAGTGGCAGAGGACGGGGCAGTGGCGGAGGACGGGGCAGTGGTAGTGGTTGTAACAGTGACAGAGCTTGGGGCAGTGATCGCGCAGAGGTCGAGGTAGGGGAAATGACCTAAATAGATGTATCGACGCACCTATCCATGATGACGTGTCTGGAAGAAAACAAGGTAGATAAATGGTGAAAATGGGACTAAAAGGGTGGATCGATATTAACCCCTCTAGACCGGGTTGATACGGGTTTCCCTATTTGCGGGGTAAATTCCGTGTTCCGCTTTTTATAGGTTTAACCGCAATCTTAATTTTGCATGCTCCCATCCATGACCTGATCGCCCTGGAGGAGCGCTTCACTTTGGCCCGTCACTCGATCCAGTCGGACCACAAGTGGCCCACCTAGACCCCAAAACGTGCACCCCAGCGCTATTTGACCCTTGCGCACCATTCTCCATGGGTTCTTCTAATGAAGGCGAAGATAACACTCGCTGGGCCGTCACGTGACTGGAAGTGGCCTTTGACCCAGATGTGACCCGGATGTTACGTGACCAGATGTGACGTCATAGTGTCGTCAATTTGATAAGTAGTAAAAGGGCATCGGGCGTCCTATTTAGGGGCAGATATGTGCGAATATGTGGGAGATAACCAGGAATTGTGGCAACAAAGTTATCTACCCCTAAAATGGAACACTAGAAGGGGTTAATATACTACAAATATGACAGCGGAAGGACATTTCGTCAGATTTCACAGACTGATAATTGAGCCAGTTGTTGAACTAGATATTTCTAATATGGGATTCAAGTGCTTATTATATATCATAAACTTATGCTGTATTTCAAATAAATCGGTGGCGATGATATTCAATATCCGGTTTATATGATGTGAAATGACCCATTGATAAAAACAAGCTTTCTAATCATGAGCATAATACTCGTGGATATTTGAAAAATGAGGGTGTTTTTCAGATTTCACAAAACCTCATATGATTGATAGAAGCGCTATGGGCACATGTTCCTTGACGATTTTTGCTGATCTAAGCTGTCTTTTTCTCTGCAGACAAACGGAAGTCGAATCAAACAGCTCGTCCAATTCTAACTGAATGTGATCCCTTCGACAAGTCCAAGGATGTCTGGCACATTATATTTTTGCTAACATGTGCAGCCTTTCTGCGGTATTTGCTACAGTGTCTCCTCGAACTCGTGTGCACATCGATTTATCTACAAGTATTTATACAGGGGACATGTTCTTCTGACATGCTTATCTCAACACTGGCACGCATATGGGTTGCGCTGTTGTACGAACATCTTCAAACAGTATGCCTTCGCAAATCTATAACTATATGTTTAATCATTTGAAAATGTACATGAACCTGATATGACCTTCTTTGTTTGTATATACAATTCAAACATTTTATTTAGGATTTGCGACGGTCATTTGCTATATTCAACTGATTTAGAAATCAGCTCTTTCTGTTATTTGTCCAGGTAATATATGCCCAGTGGCTGCATGATCCTAGTTTTTGCTCAAATATATTACGGATCTTTTTTATATTATTTGAACAATCCTTGTTCAATCATGCTGATAATCGGTATCATATGGAAAATACATATTTTCAGTTGCAGAAACATAAATATTATCCCCACGCTTCTCGATTGTACGATGAAAACTTGAATGTAAGCATTCACTGGAGGCTACTTAAGAAACACCTTCTCGCTTGTGTATGACTGATCGAATTTCGAATATCATTAACGAGGAATCCAAATGGAATTTTAAAACCTCAGAGCATGAGATTGCCATTATTACTGATTTGTTAGTTTTTATTTACATTCATTTCATGATATTCATATCGGTTGCTGAAATATTGAATTTCAACGAGCTTCTTATCTGGTACAAATGTGGTGTGCAAATGAGCTTTGATGATGTAATGGAATGATATGTAGATAATTCGATAGAAAAATAATGACATTTTCT